>JANIJG010016632.1:0-12874 GCA_024611175.1 Megaceryle torquata | reverse complement strand
GGGGCTTGAAAATCTCCAGAGAAGGAGACTCCACAACCTCTCTGGGCAGCCTGTTCCAGGCTCTGTCACTCTCACAGAGAAGGTTTTCCTCATGTTGAGGTGGAACTTTCCATGTTTCACCTTGCTACCGTTGCCTCTTGTCCTATCACAGGGCACAACTGAAAAGAGCCTGGCCCCTTCTACTTGACCCCCACCCTGCAAATATTTGTAAACATCAGTCAGATCCCCTCTCTGGGGGGGCAGAATTGGACATAATACTCCAAATGTGGTCTCACCAGTGTAGAGTAGAGGGGGAGGAGAACCTCTCTCAACCTGCTGGACACACTTTTCTTTATGCCTCCCAGATACCATTGTCCTTCCTGGCCACAAGGGCACATTGCTGTTCCATGGATAACTTATTGTTCTATAGGATGTCCAAGATCCTTCTCTGTAGAGCTGCTTTCCAGCAGGTCTACCCCTCACCTGTGGTGCTGTAGGGTGTTATTCCTCCCCAGGTGTAGAACTCTACACTTAAACTTGCCGAACTTCATTAGGTTTGCCTTTGTCCAGCTCTCCACTATCCAGATCTCACTGGGTGGCAGCACAGCCTTCTGGGGTTTCATCCCAGTTTCATATCATTGGTGAACTTGCTGAGGGTCCACTCTGCCCCTTCATCCAGGTCATTGATGGAGATGTTGAATAGGACCAGACCCTGATCTGGGTGATCTTTGCCTACTGTTACTTGTGTTCCTCCAGTGACTTCTGTGGAGAGACTTCTGGCACAGTAGGTTAACACAGATTGTCACTGTGAGGATGTGAATTTAGCATGTGCTCCTCAGGCAGGGAGGTCTGTCCTATTCAGCTTCCCAAAAGCAAAATTTTTGTCTCCTTCTTTCAGTCAAAATTAGAAAACTCCAGTTGTCATTGCACTGTTAGTAGGTCCAACCTGGGAAATTCAGAGTCATTAGGTTCAGTGCACTTTAAGGAGAAGATGTCCTGAATCTAAAGGCAAATTGAGACTGAGGACTTACTTGTACTTTTTAATAACTGACCTGAGAAGGAAGATATTGTGGAATGACACCTCACATTAAGCAATCAGGGCTCTGCACCGCAATGTTTCTCTTCAGAAAAATGAATGATGTAAGGAGGCCAAGGCCACCTCAAGCTCATTCCTGGGACTGTGTGGTTTTATGCCAGAGAGCATTTGCCAGAGAACTCACCTATCTGCAACAATTTCAAAGGCACACCTACACAGGGCAAGTGACTGGTGTCCCATGGTCTTGGCATGAGTTAGCATCCAGAACAGAGGCGGCTCCTGCAGAACTGTCTACTTTCAGGAAACATGAGTTCATTTAACAATTATTTTCTTGTTTTATTCATCATATGTGATCTTAACATCAGCCGTCCAATCTAAATAGGCCACATAACTATTGTTTGACAATAGTATCATAGAATACCAGATGGGAAGGAACCTCAAGGAACATCTAGTCCAACTTTTTGAGGCAAACTATATATGTATATTTATTTTTATATATATGTAGATTAAATGAGATGGCCCAGCACCCTGCTAAGCTAAGTCTGCCCCGTGTTGGAGAACCACCACTTCCCTTGGGAGATTATTCCAATGTCTAATTGTTCTCATGGTGAAAAAATTTGGTTTGGAGTCCAATCGGAATCTCCCCAGGAGTAACTTGTACCCATTACCCCTTGTCTTTTCCCTGTGACTCCTTGTCAAAAGGGATTCTCCATCTTCCTGGTAGCCACCTTTTACATGTACTGGTACGTGGTAACAGGATCTCCCCTAAACTTTCTGTTCTCAAGGCTGAACAAACCCATTTTTTTCGTCCTTTCTTCATATGGCAGGTCTTCCATTCCTCTGATCATCCTTGTGGCCCTTCTCTTAGACCCTCCCCAGACTTGAGTAGCATCTGAAAGAAAAAGTTACATTTAACATGTAACTTGGAGGACACCAAATAATTAGATCTGCTGGTTCTCAGACAAAATCTTTAAATAAATGTGGGAGCAAATGGAAATAAAAATTGGATCTATACACAGAGATCATCTTGGCAGATCAAAATAAGAAGGTTATATTTTTTTATCCTAGTAGCTAAGGGGGGAGGTTGTACATGCAAGGGGACAAAAAATGTGTGAAATACCATTGGAAGGCATAACACCTGAAGTATGAGAATAACTGATGAAGTGTTTGATGATTATTCTGACTCAAGTCTGCAAAGCAAGAGGCCCAGGACAGCAAAACAAAGTAAGGAATAGGTCTTACGTTTTGGAGCTGAGAACTCCCTGTCCACTTATAACCTTGGAGCAGCTAAAGATAGCCTAGGGTGGGGTGCCTCTCATCCAGCCTTCACATAGCTGAAAGGATTACAGCTAGTCCAAGGTTGCCATTAATGTTTCCTCTCCACTCAGGGAAGAGTTATCTCCAGTGCCTAAAATAAGTGGGATGAATTGCCCTTTAGAGGTGCCTGTGTTTTTCCACCCATTTAAGTCAAAGTGAGATGAATCTATCCTGGATTATAGGAATGATTGTTTGTGTACCACTGGATTTCAGGTTATCAGAAAGGTTATAAAAAGAAATTGAATTAAACTCTTTCACATAGACAAGGCTGCTGGGCTATCTTGGGATATTAGTGTAATGCTGGCAGCTCCTTGTGCAGAGCAAGTACACAGGCTCACGCTAAATGAAAATACTGCAAGAGGTTGGGAGGCAGGCAAAAAGGTATGTATTATAGAATCCAGTGTAAGAGGCAGGCTCGAAATATCTGGTCCATGCCTTGGAAAAATAGTTGTGGTTCACATTCTAGAGCTACCACAGGAAGAGAAGAAAGAGCTACCGTGTGTGTGTGTATGGCTGAAGTACACAGAGCCTCCCCAGGACCAGGAGGAAGTCTGCTGTGAAGCTGCAGGTGAGCTGGGGGCTCTTGGGCATGCACAGGGCAGCAGAATCTGCCAGCCCTTCCACGGTGCTCAGCCAGCTCAGCTCCCACTGCAGCCAGCATCTGCCTGCTCCTAGCAGGCACTGCCAGGCAACAGCAGCAGACTGGAAAAAAAAAATATTGTTATGTACAAATGAAATATAAAAGTACCCTGCTGCCAGTGGACAAACACAGGTGTCGATAAGAAAGCTACTAGAAAAATATATAACTCATTAGTCTGCTTTAGTGTGTTCATTGCACTGGAAATTATAGTCTTTATCAGTCTATACATTAGTTAGTGTATGCAATGTAAAGAGCTTAATAAAGCAGATGAAATATAGCACCAGTCAGTTTTTAGGAAGGTCATATCATTATCTTTCTAAAGTTCCTCTAGGGAGAGACAGGCACCTAATATTAATGTGAAAGCTTTTAAAAACTCATGTAGTTCCAAGCTCACTTGTTAGAACTTTTGAAATTAATCCATTACTCTAACTGCAAAGTGCCATTTGTTTCTTGTGCTTGTGTGTTCTTCCTACCAATTTTAGGGATTTGCACCAGTCTAAATTGTCTCACACCTTGATGACAACTTCAGGTGTAAGCAGCAAACTCCTTTGTGACACGTTGAAAAAGTTGATCTTTCAGTCCTGATGAGAAGTGAAGGTCCTCCCTTTCTCGCTGTTTTGACTGGTTTGTCATCTGTTGAGTAGTGCCATGGGAACTTCACTTAAATGTTAAATTTCATAGAAATGCAATTCTAGATTTCTTTGCAGACAATGAAACATTACCAAAAGGTCCTGTTTTGCCTTGGTTATAGTGTATTCATCCATCTGCTAAGCTGTAGGATAAATGAACATCCTGTTTGTTTGCTTTGACTGCCAAACATGCTTCGTCATAACTGCTAGGGAGGCCAGACTATGCCTGGAAATAGTTGATATTATATTTGTTTACTTGCAAAGAAAAGCAGACACTCAAATTGTAGCTTTCAAGCTGGGGACACATCTGAACTAAGTAATTAAAGGGTACCATTACATGTTCCCTCAATATGCTGCTACCACTCTCTTCCTTTTGACTGGGATTTACCATGGCTGGTCTTCAGCCAATTTGAGAAATCTCCAAAGGAGACAGTGGGCAAGCCATGGTGGTTTCTCAGTTCCCATAATCATAACCCATCTAGCCTGTGGATGCTGGAGACTAGGACCACTAAGAGACTAGGACCACTACTTGTGAGCAGAGAAGAGCTATCATCTCAGGGGAGAAACAGGTACCCTGCCTTTTCACAGAATCACGGAATCGTAAAACGAAGGTGCAGAGGTCCATGATCACAGATGATGAGTAGTTCAGCTGTTGAATCTAAGCCAGTAAAATGTACAAGGAAGCACAACAGAGAAAGACCAGAGACTCACATCTCCACATCTATATGACCGATTGCTCCTTGATAGGAAATGATGTATAAGCTTATTTATTTATTTTTATTACCATTGTTGTGCCATTTAGGAAATACAGAATGGGAAAATATAAGGATGAGTGGAAGAAGGTGGCTTCCCATGGTGAGATATGTGAAGTGCTGCAAGGACACTTGGGGAATAGAAAATTTGCAAGAATAGGCAATATAAGCCTATCTTTTGACTGGAAAGGCAAAGACAGGTCTTTGCCTTACATGGTAAGTCCGTGTAAGCACATCCAGTGGGAGAGTTAAAAAGCAAGGCCATATAATTATTTCTGCTAATGAAGGAGACTGGGATGAAAAATGCATAACCAAAATTAAGTTAGCTGCTAATCATTCCAGCAGTGAGATCCTGAAAGTGTTTCTCAGCAGGACTAATGGAAAAGAAGTGGCTTTTAACCTGGAGCTGTGTACATCTATGAAAGGGATTTGATGTGTGTGACAGCTGAATGTCTTCCTGCAAGGCTGCATCACTTCCTCTGGCTTTGTGCTCTTTATTTCCATTGAAAAAGGACCAGGCAGTTGAAGATAAATAATGACATCTAAGAGTGTTGTTATTATTATTTCCTCGGTTAAGTCTCCAGTGCCTATATTTACAGCCCTTTAAATCTTGTAAGGGCTGGAGGATCAAAAAAAAATTAAACACTGAACACAGTTGCTGGATATGTCTTTGTAGACATGTTCAACATGTTCAACATCTTAATCTGCTTTAACTCTGCCAGGAGATGCCAGTTGCCCCTGAAAAATAGCCTTTAATGAGATTTGTCTTTTTTTTTACTGCAGGGAGTGATCCAGACTAAGCAAAACTCTGTGGTAAGAAATGTGTTAGTTCTTCATATGGCCAAGTGTCTGCATCATGTGAAGAAGAGGAGGAGACCCTTAAATGCTGGTTTGTCCTTTCTTACTTGGTCTCACAAATATTGCTTTCTGCTTGTTTATTTTACTGTTTAATGACCGCTCCTGTGTGGACGTTCACTCATGACTCCGCGCTGGGAACCACAATGAAGAAATGTTGCCCCAGCGAGGGTCCCAGGACGTTCTCAGCTAAGGGCAGCAGATTTCTAAGACTGAAAGCAAGCATCTGGAGTGAAGTCTCTGCCAGGAATGTCAGGTTACTAGGGACAAGAAGTAAAGAGTGTGGTAACAATAAGTGGTGGCATCCAACTCCCAGCCCTAGAAAAGTGTTTTAGGACATAGAAACCAGCTGCTGAAACATGACTGCTAAAGACTTTACAAAAATACTTTATAGATTATGGAATCACATTTCAGGATTAGTGCTTGTGTCTGGATTTTGTGTTTGGGTTTTTTTTAAACTTTAATTTTAAAAGCAGAATGTTGATTTACCCACTTGCAATCCCTTCACCTCTCCTTCAAACACTGATTCAAGTTTTTCATCAGCTTTCTACCCTGTATGAGACACACTGGTTCTGCAGAGGCAGTCGGAGACTGCTTATACATCGGGCACCAGTTCTGTAGTCTAGATTGAGTGCTTGTAATATCTGACATTGGCATTTGTTCTATTTCTTTTTGATTAAGAAAACTAATCAAATCCTACATGTACAATGATTTTTAAAAGTGGATCGTGGGACTTCAGTCTCGTTATTCTTAAAAACAAATTATTATGGTACAATGCTTTGAGGAGGTCTGAGCATGCCACAGCTTGTTTGCAAAGGCAAAACATAATTTGCAGAGATTATCCTTGGTCCTAGGTCTCTCGAGGCAGTTGGTTCAGTTTCAGCACTTCCTTTTTTATCATCTCCCTTTCATTTGTTATGCTTGTAGCATATATTCCAGCGAAGTGGATGCAAGGGGACAAAACTGTACAACGAGCCTGCTCAGGATAGTGGGATGGGTTCATGAAATTTCTTCAGTTGTGCACCTTTGCCAGTATTGAAAATCCATGCAGCTTTCTGTGCTGGTCATGAAACTTCACCTGGAGCTAAAGCAACTTTTACATGATGTGCAAGACTATGCAGATGAGCTCAGGAGGGGTAGGAATCCTCTCTGGGTGGATGCTATCCCCATTTATCCACCTTCCACTGAAGAGCAGCCACTCAGAAATCTCAGCAGAAGCAAGCAGGAGTCTTCCCTCCTGTTTGGGCGCTGTTTCAGTGTGGAGATGGGGAGGGAGAGCAAAAAGACGAGTCCCAGCACAGCTAACCTGTGAGCAGTAATCCTTCCACTTCCTCTCTTCCCAAGGTATCTTGCTTAGGAAGAGGAGAAAGAAAACTCCACTGCATCTTCTCACACCTCTTCCTTTCCTCTTCATTGTGGGGGCAGAGCAGAACTGGAGGGAACACATGGTGGGACCCATAATTCTAAAACCTAAAAGCCATTCAGGCTCTGTCTTCAGCTCTTTGGAGCCCCCGTGTTTCTGGGAACTCAATTTTCCCTTTCAAAACAAAGCATTCTGCTCAATCTTTGAGAGAAACACCAGAGAGAGAGAAAAAAAGAGTTTTAAAACCAAGAGGCCTGCTGACATAGGCATATTGGACTATAATGTCATCATAGCCTGAGACAAATTGTCTTTTACTCTGGAAGAAACCCAACTCCCTCACCTCTCATTCTCTTACATGCCACTCCTCAGTGTGGCCAGGGCACCCTGCGTGCCCTCCAGATCCTGTCTTTTGTACCTCCTGTGAGAACAGGGAAAGCGCTGCTACACCAGTGGCACATCTCTACCTCTGTAGCATAGTGTTTTCTTCATTTCAGGCCATTTTCTCTGGTCAGCCAAAGTCCCAGGTGATGTTAAGCCAACAGAGTGCCTCAGGCCTGGCAGATCCTCTTCCTGTGTGGGTGTTTGGATGCAGTTACTTTGACATCAGTTCCTAATATAGGGATGCTTTCCTCAGTGCTGAGACTGTTAAGATTGGCTCACAAGGTGGGAGCCTTCAACTCCTCAGTCTATATCTAATGTGTAATTGGGCACGTAATGGTTTTTTTTTGGCACCAACCAAAACAAGTCATTAACTCATGGATGCTTGTGATCATATCCTGTCATTCAGCCTTTCCATGTGAGCTGAATAAACCTTTAATACAAGGGATCAGAAGCCATGAATTGTTTGTGTATTACAATTATGTGAGATGAGGCATTTTTGAAATGTAGTTGTTGATAGTATTGCAATTTTAAACTGCTGTGTTCCTCATGTCAGTTCAACACTGCAAGAGTGATGACTCCAAGTTCATGCGGGAGAGCTAAATTTAAGTAATGAAATAAAATCCTGGCTCCTAATGAAACACAGTAGGTTGTTAAGAAAATGGTGTCAAACAGTTCTCCTAATTTTTGCTTGGATGAAACTTAGGAAAAATTTTCTCTGTTTTTTTTTTTTTTTTTCAACAACAGAATAACTCTGATTACTACTGCAGAATAAGAAAGAAAAAAGAGCAGGAAAGCTTTCTTAAGGTACTTAAAACTACTGCTTATATGCAATACCTTTGTGTTTATCAGGGATATGAACAACTGGGTGTCCCTTCAGGAACACATGCAGCTAACATTCTTTGACCATAAAATTCAAAACTACTTTGTGTATTCAGTTTGCATTGCAAGATTTTCGTAGCAGGGGGCTACAGGAGTGACTTCACTGAGAAGCTGCTAGAAACTTCCTCTGTGCCTGATAGAACCAATGCCAGCCGTCTCCAAGATGGACCCACCACTGGCTAAGGCCAAGCCCATCAGTGACAGTGGTAGTGCCTCTGGGATAGCATATTTAAGAAGGGGGAAAAAAATGCCTCTACAATGGCAACTTCAGCTGGAGAGAAGGGTGAGAAACAACTCTGCAGACACCAAGGTCAGTGAAGAAGGAGGGGAAGAGGTGCCCCAGGCACCAGAGCAGCCCAGATTTCCTTGCAGCCCATGGTGAAGACCATGGTGAAGGAGGCTGTCCACCTGCAGACCATGAAGGACCCCACACTAGAGGAGGCTGATGGTTGAAGAAGGCTGTGACCCTGTGGGTCATCCCCATCCCTCTACTACACTTTCGGGGATGAGGTGGAGAAAATTTGGAGTGAAACTGAGCCCAGGAAGAAGGTGTTTTTTTAAGAACTGGTTTATTTCTCATTACCCTACTCTGATATGATTGGTAATAATTCCCAATAATTTCCCCAAGTTGACTTTGTTTTGGCTGTGACGGTAATTGGTGACTGATCTCTCCCTGTCCTTATCTGAATCCATGAGCCTTTTGTTATATTTTCTCTTCCATGTCCAGCTGAGGAGAGGGAGTGATAGAGTGGCTTTGGTGGGTACCTGGTGTCCAGCCAGGGGCACCCCACCACATTTTGCTGCATCATTTACAAGAAATAATTTAATGAGCCAGCTGGGTGTCAAAGTATAGACAGCATTAGTAATCCCCCATGATATTTGGCTTAAGTGACTTGTTTATCATTCCACAGGAGACTTGTGGTAAAGCTAAGGATGAGATCTGAGTCTCAAAGGCAACATTCACATATCTAAAATAAATAATCAGTCTTCTCTTTCTTTTTTGCCAATCCCTGATTCATCCTTTACTAGCTTCCAGCTTTTGCAGTGAATAAGAAAGGAATCCTACTATGACCAACCTCCTGTGTGGTGCAGGCCTGATTCACTTCCATGGCTTGCTCCATTCTGTGCTCTGCAATGTAAGGAAAAGAATGTAAATGTCATGTATTTAAAGAATCTATCTTAACATGTCTGAATCCTCAATTCTTATATTGCCTAATTTCAGAAGGCTTGATTTTGCAATCTTAATGTCCTTCAAACACTTTTTCTTGTGTGTGTGTGTTTTCTTAAACCAGCTTTTTGTATATTAAAAAGCACAGTGGTAAGTTGAATGTTAGTCAAGCCAGGCCTGTCTGGAGCCAAAGGGATGGAGAATGTCAGTTAGGGAAAGACTACTGCAGCATACAATGCATTTATTGTGGGTGGACACAGAAAACAGATGCCATTCAAAATTAGGTATTATGATGTCTACTTCTTGCCTCTTGTGTGACTACTTCTCACACTGATCCTGACACCTCTGCTACTGTTTATGACTCCCTGCCTTGATCCACTTCTGACTGCATTCAATCTTTGTCTCCACCCTGACATTTTTCACGTCTGTCCTTCCTGTTTTGGGGCTGTCTCTTATGATTTGGCTACAAGGAGATAAAATGTGAAATCATGCCATATGTTCTCATTTGGTATCTCTGTGCTGCTTTCCTGGCTTCGGCTGAGAAGGAAAGCTTTTCCACAAACATCTGCCAGATGATGACTGTTTAAACTGGAAAATAGCTTCCTGTTTCCCATAAAGAGACACTTCTCCTTTCTTGTCTGGGAAGAAACCAACACTTTTTCTAGGAAAGGCATAAACTGATGCTGAAGGCCATTGAGCTCTCGAGCTGCTTTTTTCAGAAACTGTTAAGCACTTTGCATCTTAACTTGCATCCTCTCACACTGCATGTGTCTGCACACACAGACATAGAGAAGAGATTGTGTTTGGCTTTGAAATATATTCTCTCACTCACATCTCAAGACAGAGGTCATTTATCATTTTCCAGTCTGACTTGAACTAGACCAACCAGACCTATACCATCTTTTTCTTTAAATGGGAACTTTGACTTCCTGAACTTTCAGCTTGTCTAAGTTCTGCACACCCTGCATGGTCTGTAGATCCAAGAAAAGAACTCTGCCTTCTAACATTTTCTAACCCTCCAGGCCTGAAAAATTCCTAAGTGCCTCTGGTTGGATGCTGGTATGTGCACAGAAGTGCATGTTGTAGAACCATGTGCTATTCGAGCTGTGCCGATATCCAGACTTCTGCAGAGAGACATTTGGTACCAAGGGGCAGCCTGAAAAGTTGAACTTTGCCACAGCCATAGCTGATGGTGGTTTCTGCCTTTGAATGCACTACTTCTTCTGGGAAGGGGAACGATCAGATCTAAGATTTTTTTTTGAGTGAGAAAACTGAAATTCCATGCCAGAGGAGTACCCCAGCATGCCAGGCTGCACAGGTCCAAATGCCAAAACAGTCAGGAGAAAGGGCAGGCACATGAGTGTCTGGTCCTGTAACTGTCACAGTTTTCTTCTGATGAGCAGATAATGTAGGAGGCAGGATTATCACAGGGAGCAGGAAGAGATCACCTGGCTCCCTCTCCCAGAGCTTGCTTTTGCCTGTCTCCTGGAGTGTGGGTCGCTTTGCCTCCCTGGAAGAGGGAGGATTTGGGAAGAATGGAGAAGGGGCAGCCCTTCTTAGGTCTCCTTCCCCAGTCCTTAACATGAAGCAATACGCTCGTTGTGCCTAGGTCTGTCTGTTAGCTTTTCAGGTTTTATGAACTCAGAGTATTTATTTATAGCCACAGCTGTTGATCCTAGTTCTCACTTTTTGTACAATTCCTTTTGCTTTGAAACCTATGAGCAAGCTTCTTATGCAACCTTGTCGGTCTTTACCTACCGTAAAACATTCCTTTACACTGAGATTCTGTGATAGTTTTGTCAGTTGTGGCAGCTCTTCCATACCCTGTTTTTCTTTTTTTGTTTTTTTCACCTCCTAGGAAACCCTCAGATTTCCTTCCAAACGGGTACTGAGCTGATTTTATTCTCCTACTGTTCTGCAACTTGTGGTACTGACTTTCTTACGTCATTTCCAATACCTAATGAAAGAGAAAACTGGCGGAAATGCAAGAAATATACTTTGCATTCATTGATTTCCTGCTCACAGATTGTGTCAGAGATGTAAATATGTTCCATATGAGAAAAGTCTTTCAAAATAAAAATTAAAAAGCCCTTTAGTAGTTAATATCTGACTTTAAACAAAGATACAATGTTCCATTATTGCAAAAGACATTCCCTCTGAATTTATTCTTTTATATATATACACTTTAGAAACAATACAGATATACATACATTTATTTAAGATATGATTTATCCTTATATTTTTATTATTGTTATTTTTCTGCTTTATTTTGCAGTTTCATACAATTCTTCCTGTTTTCCTTTTTCTCAGTACACTGTGAGATACTTTATTGCAGCTGCCCAGTTAATAGCATAGCTAGATTACAGTAGGTTGCTGGTATACAAAGGTATGGGACAGGACATGAGAGGTTTTTAGCTGCTCAGTCAAATTCTATATGATTTTTCTGAAGTCCAGAAAGAGATGGCAGAGTTCTTCAACGTTTTTAGGTAAAAATAAAAAGGGAAAGGAAGAAATTCAATCTCAGTCAAGACAGAGTTAAACATTTGCTAGTAGTGGAGTTCTGAACTACTCAAATATCTCTTGGTAAAGAAACCGAGGAGAGCATAGATGATCCAGCAAGTTCTGGGAATGTGTTTGTGGCAACTTTTTATTGTAGAGACAGAGGAAGTTAATAGATAAGGGACAGTCATTAAATCTGTTTGAAATTTAATTCATCCAGAGGACAGATGGTAATGTGAGTTATAGCTGACCACAAAACAATAGCATTCCAAATAAAGGAAGGAAGCCCCAAACTGATGTGAGGCAGGCAGGTAGGAGGAGATCTTTGGAAGAAATGCCAGGGAGTATCTAAGGAACAAGAACTCATGCAAGAGACAAAAAGCTCATTACAAACAAGGTGGGTTTGCCAAGAACAATACATGCCTTGGCAGTTCTGTTTCCGCTTTTCCAGGATAACTGGCTTATTGTTAGAGAGGGAGTAGTGGTATATCTCAGCTTTACTAAGGATTTTGAGGAGCCCCATCAGTAAGCTAGGGAAATATGGTGGAAACAATGGGATTGTAAGGTTAATGCTCAGATAGTTGGAAAACTGTACTCATGGAGTAGCCAACAATGGATCTCTGTGAAACAGGGGTTATTTCAAGGCAGTATTACAAATTTAATTCCTGGAGATGGTTTGACTCTAATAATTTAGATTAATAATGTTGGTGATGGACTAAGAAATAGTTTAATGAATTTATACTTCAAATTACAGTAAGGAAGGGTGGAAGCATTTGGAAGACAAAGAACAAAGGCCAGTCTGGTATGTTGGGATGATGGTACATGAGGATAAATATGAGAAAAAAAAAACTAGGAAAAATACTAGGAAAAAAAAATAGTGGTATTTGGAGAACCGATTAAGAAATGGCAGCTCTGCAAGACATATAGAAAACAGTCAACCAGAAAATGTGCTACTCAATAATGCAAAGCAGTTGCTACAAAGATGATTTGCATTGGCATGTACTAACAGGGTTATTTTTCATGTAACATGATATTTTTATTCTGTTCTGCCCTTATTGGGAAGACCTTACTTGGCATTCAAACTTCATCAAGCTTTGGAATCACATTTTGAGAAAGATGCTTAGAAATTGGAGAGAATCCAGAACAGAGATCCAGGAAGAGAAGTTTTGGAAAATATGATTTTATTTGGAAATATTTAAACAACTGAGTTTGTTTATATAAAAGAAGACTAAGCAAATATTAATAACTTGATAACAGACTTCCAAAAGTGGCAAGAAGATAGCAAGCAGTTGTATGTTCACTACATTAGGACAAGCAGTAATTTCTTCAGTTTTGCATGGGAAATTAAACATTTATGTGCATTTATATTTATTATT
>JANIJG010016631.1:30399-50954 GCA_024611175.1 Megaceryle torquata | reverse complement strand
AGGTTGTGGAATCTCCTTCTCTGGAGACTTTCAAAACCTTCTTGCACATGACCCTGGGCAACCTGCCCTAGGTGATCCTGCTATGGGGAGGGGGGTTAGACCAGGTGATCTCCAGAGGTCTCTTCCAACCCTTACTATTCTGTGATTCTGGGAAAGAAAAGGGAAAGAATGAGATACCGGGTAACATAAGTGACATGTGTCTGTGTGGAAGACACTGAGGCTCAGAAAGAACAATAACAGCACTCAGGAGACAACTATCTCTAACTGTAATGCTGCCAGTCATAGTAGCATGACTTGATCATTGATAGCACTGACGGTAGAAAAACAAACACTCAGCTAACAAAAGAAGTGTCAGTGACTCATTTATCACATATTTTTTTAAAAAAATTAATTAAATGTACCTGGTGAGCTCATAGAAATGGTTGATAACTATAAGCTCATGACAAATACAATTCTGCATGCCATTATATATATATTTTTTTGAGAATAAAAAAAAAACCCAAGAATTTTAATAAATAAACATCAAAATAAGCAAATAGAGGAGCATCAAACATTTTGTTTGAAACATACAGTAATAAATAATGCTAAAAGATCCATCAGAGGAAAATGCAACCATGATTTGGCTTTTGATTATAGTAAATTCATC
Organism: Megaceryle torquata; assembly: GCA_024611175.1. NCBI lineage: Eukaryota > Metazoa > Chordata > Aves > Coraciiformes > Cerylidae > Megaceryle > Megaceryle torquata. The sequence goes on along the minus strand of JANIJG010016631.1, from coordinate 50,308 downwards.
TTTGGCAATTGTTAGCAACAGGGAGTTTAATGCTTGTAATATTCATCAGTATCAACCAAAGAGTGGTTCTTCTGCTTACAGATCTTTGAAATTCTTAGAAGAAAACCTTTCTTAAAGGTTCTGTACTGGTTCTTCTTTTGTTTCTTTGGGATTGGGTAATTAATGTAGGGAAACCATCCTATTTTGACCTGAATTCCAATTTAATATTCAATTCTATATTATGACTACTGATCTAGTATCCAATTGTTTTCCATTACTTCTTTTCTATCACCAAAGTGCAAAATGCCCTCCAAGACATTCTGTGATCCCTGGATAGTGTATAAATTATGTAATGTCTGCATATTGGTTGGATTGTATACCAAGACATACAAGCTTATCAAGACAGAAGATACATTTAGAGGGGTTATACCAATAGTATAGTAATGTTAATACTACTGTCAGCATGTTGGAATAATAAATAATGGCAAAAAAACCCCATTTAACAGCATGATATTAAGTAATTTCTCTGAACTCCTGTTAAAAATACACAGTGGTGGTATCAGTAACATTTTGATTCATAGACATCTTTTGCAGCCCTCTCAGTCTCCGTTTTTCATTGCAGATTGCTACTGAAGAAGGTGTCACTTAAATCCTTAGTATGATTTCAAGCTAATTACCTATTTTAAGGTAAATTATTTGTAAAGTAATGTAGGGGAGTTAGACAAATAATTCCTCCTAAATTTCAGTCCTTTTGGGATGCTTTTAAATTTTAGCTGTTTTTAAAATCTCATGCAAATTTTCCATTCTATTCCACAGATTACTATACAGCACCACTAAATTTCAGAGTTTGGATGTATTAGGTATTTTTTTATTCCCACATAACACTTTCAGTTATGCATTAAAAGAAAGAATAAACAAAATCCTTCACTTCCAGCTATCTTTTTCTTTCTGTTTCCACTGGAGCTTGCCATTCTTTCCAATGACCAAAATGCCTGTGAAAAAAAATAGCATGGCTAATACATAGCTTATTCAAGTAGGCATAATATATGCAAATTGTACCTAGTGACTGATGGACTGACTAGCCCAGGATTTAAAATGAAAATTCTTTCTCTGAGTTTACATTTTGTTTATTTAAAAACAAGATCAAACTATTAGAATAGTAACACTGGACAGTTAGTCAAGAAGACATATTTATTCTACACTTGAAATTCCACCTCATGCTTTGGAGACTTGTAGTTACTTGCAATCATACAAGCCATCTAACGGATTTATTGGGAGAGCTTTCCTGATTAAAATGTACTCACAGGCATTAAGGGCATATAATGCTGAAGGCCTTGAAGCAAAATGCTTGCTAAAGTTAGCTGATGCTTTTACTTTTTCAAACTTCCATGTTAGTGGGCTGGTTGCCTGAATAAACTGAAGATTTGGCCCGTGATCTCCCATGTGATTCAGCTATAGCAGAGGGAGATAGGTTCCAGCTTTAATGAAATAAGATACCTGAGCTGTCAATCATTATCTAAATGGTCCAACTTTTGGCTTCCAGCATTCCCAAGCTACAGATTCTTTTCTCTCCAGAAGTCCTTGAGTGATAGCAAAAGCTGTGAGATTTTGATTAGCTTCTTCACCCAGCGAACACAAGAAAGCAAGCAAACAATTTTATAAATAAATAATGAACGAATTTTAAACTGAGGTGCTGTCTCCCTGATACGATAATAATGACTGTGGGTGACTGTGTAAAAACTATTCGGGTTAGTTTAACTGTGAGACCACAAAACACAGCAAAATAACTTACTTTCTACCCTCTTTAGCCCTGCAAGCAGTATGTATAGAAGACTGAAAAATAAAAAAGCTATATTTCAGATTAAAGTTATGCTGCCATGATAGATCATTCCCATTTCAATCCAGCTATATTGCTGTAACAGGTCTTACGGGCTAAATAGTACTCTATTCCAAGATAAATACAGTGCAAAGAAAGAAGCTGATGAGATAACATTGATTTTATATCAGTACATCTGACAGAAAAAAAAAGTTGCCCCTGGGTTATATTTTATCATTAATTCATTTTATTTGCTTTTCCTTTGAATTAACATATATCTCAATGAAAGAGGAAAAAAATCCCTGTTGCTTCTAAAAAGGCAAGTACAACCTTTTAGAGGCACAGTATGACTTTATTCAGTGAATTTCTTTTGTTATGATGTTACATTTCTTTTTAATTACTTTTCCTTATTTTTTTTTTCTCATCTTAGTCCCTGTATCAGGTCTGTTTAATGAACAGGAGAGAACGGGTTATTAGGGATAAAAAGTGAAGCTTTTTTTCCAACCAGAAGTAAAATGTCCCCGTCACAAATGTCAGTTTAAGATTATTCCAACACTTAATGTAATTACTATACCTATCTAGTGATGAAGTCAAACTAAATATGTATATATATATATGAAGATATTAAAGAAGAGCAACGTGGAATATTCTGACAGCACTCCTTTAACCACTCTGTAGATACCTGCTTGCATGTCTTGTAGGTACATACATTTTCATCCTCCATATGGATTCAGAAATGATAATTTTTCATGTTGCTGCGAACTATTTGCAGTGTGAGTGAACAATGTGTTTGATAATTACTTTCTTCCAGTATGAGTTTGGGGGTTTCTATAATGTTTAAAAATGCAGGTGACTTAGCTTAAGTGATTCATACATAGAAATGAAAAATTAATCACAAATACAGATAGATGAACAGCATCCAAGATTAACAAATTGCTGCCTCCTAGCTTGCAAACTTGTTATTTACCACAAGATTTAGAGCAAAGATATTGTTTACTTTCTTCAGGTTTGCTTCCCTGTGTATTGTAAATAAACTTCATAGCAATTACTTATATTCCCTAAACGTAGTTCTGGCAAACATCCATTCTATTATCCTACATCACTCCATCACAGAACAGTCTAATTGTGAAAAAAGATTTAGATTTCTAAAACTACATTTGTAAGTGTATTTTCCATTCTAAAGAATATAGATTTTAATCTTAGATGGGAGCAAAGTAACTGCAAATCTGTTTGTCTCTACTGTTTTGAGCAACTCTGACTACAGCTGGAGTAGCTGAATTTAGAACATAACAGTTTCACTGAATCTGGACCTCAGAGACTTTGGTGTAACATGGAACTTCCATCTGCTTTGTGAAGTATCTTTTTTAATTTAGGGAAGTCATAGAACATTTGCAAAAACAAACCCTACTTTGAGAAAGTGCATCTTACCTGTCCAGAACCCAAACAAATACTTACCAAAGCAGTTCCATGGATCTAACGTAGAAAGGCAGGTGATTTTTGTAATGATAGCAACTGCAGATTAGGCCTAAACCCTGCACTATATGTTTTCTTCCTTATGGACCAACTTCATCCCAATTTTACTTTTCCATACATTGGGTAGCACCTTATTCCTTTGACAATTCCACTGCTTTATTTACCCTGCAAAGGCTGTTCAGCAATAACACATTTCAAAGCACAGTTATATGGAAAAAAAGACCAATCAGATATTCTTTTCTTTAGATCCCATTGATTTTTTTCATTTTCCTCATAACAGTTTGCTATAAAAGGAAACAAAAACAATAGGAGCAACAAAATATAGGGGATGTCTCACATCTGTTACCTTTATATATATATATATACACTTTGTCTAAAAAAACCCCAAACAAAATAATTTAGGAACAGGTTAACTTTTCAAAGGATAACTAAATGATATGATATTTAAACTATTTGAATACTTGAAGATCAAATTAAACAATTCCTAAATAAACAGCTATCAGAATTGTGAAAGCAGCTTAAAATATGTTGTTAAAAATCAGAATTCTGCTGTCATTCAAAAAATAAATAAATCCCACTGCCTACTGTAGGTGACGAAATATTTGGTATTACAGAGTCTTTGTAGATTTTTCTTTGTTCTTTCTCAGCATTGCTGTCTTCTGTCTGTGTATAATGGCAACATTAACAGCAAACAAGTCGTTTTTCATTCCAAGTAATGTAATATTTGGCACTACTCCGAAAAATTTCTTTTCCCTTTTATTCTTCCACTTTCTCCACTATAGTTGTGATGGGCTGATTATTTGTTTACACAAGATGAAAGAGTCAATAAGTGAGTTTTCAAATCTGCAAGCAGAGACATTTGTCATTTAAATAGGAAGTTCTGTGCCTGCAGCAGAACTCAGTTTGATCTGCTAAGGAAAAAAAATCCATTTGGTTAAATATGCTGCTGAGGATGTACATTGCCTCAGCAGAGGGAATAGATTAAGAACAGATACACGCTTTAGCTCATCTAAAAATATCAGAAAACATTATGACATATTTTCTAGCAAAATACAGTCTATATGATATTTCAAGGGAAAACATTACAGAACTCAACATTAACATGCAACAAACACATCCCTTAAAATGGAAACAGAATGGGCTGCCTTTTCTTTTATTTTTTTTTTTTTTTTTTTTTTTGATGAGCATATTGTCTTGAGCACTATATTTAAATTTAAGAAGATTCAGTGCTGTTTATGAAGGAGCCAGTACTGAATTTCCAGTTAAGAAAACCAGCTGCAGATTTGATTAGAACGATAAATATTGTAGTGATGCAATGTAAATAAAGTAATGTGTTGGCTTAAACAGCTTAACTGGTACATTGGAAATCAAGTGGAGAAAATGATGCAACTCAAACCTAGATCTTCCGGAAAAATATTATTCTATTTTTGTTGGAGTTTTCTTCAAACCTAAGACCCCCTCTGTCAACTGGACACGTATTTAGTCTTTTTACAGTCTGGAAGGCCTTCAAAATACAGTTAATATTACTGCTGCCTTCTAAGTATCAAGTTTAATAGAAGATGTAGGCAATGTAATACCTTAATGAGATCTAAAACCTGATGTTGATTCCTTAGATTCCCCATAGCTTGCATGAAAACTTAACTTAGAATGGTATCCCAAGGGATCAAAGGCCTTAACTGAGAGACATCTGAAAACAGTACACTCTGGATGCTGCTAAATAAAGTAAATAGAGATAATTAGAAAAGGAAATTCTTAAATTTGGTCTCTGAAGCAGATTAGTCACATCTTCAGCCACTGATCACAGCACCCTAAAGCGCCTCTTCAGTTGGTGGTTTTGACAATACATTTGGTTTTATCCTGTTTGATGGTAAAGACTTGACAGAAAGGACAATATTTGCCTTTCCAGGAAAAGCTTGTAGGTTTTTTCTGGAAAGGACTACCTCCTGCTCAGTAGGAAATAAGTCTCCTTCAGGAAATGGAAGCAACTCTGAGCCTCATACCCATGAATGCTCTAAAAAATAGGCCTTTCCATAAAAGGGAGTGTTAATTATATTAAAACACTTCCTATAGTTATGTGTTTAGAGAGAGGATCTCCAACTGCACCTGGAGTGTTCTGTAAGTCTACACAGGTGTTTTAGGTGTATGCACAATATTCTATGTGTAACAAGCCCTTATGGGGATGAAGGAAGAATTCAGTATATTTCTTGGAGGTTTTTAAGCCCAGGCTGGATGGGGCTCTGAGCAACCTGCTCTAGTGGGAGGTGTCCCTGCCATTGGCAGGGGGTTGGAACTGGATGATCTTTAAGGTCCCTTCCGACCCTGACAATTCTATGATTCTTGGTCATGAACTGAGTTTAGGGCTCCTCCGAATATTCAAGATTATGTTAGTTCTGCACACGAGAAAGTTGTGACTTTGTACACTCACAGAAACATGAAGTAGAATCTTAGAATCTGGAATGGAATTTTCAGATAGCAGTTCAAAATAAGGTTCCTGAGTTCATTTATGTGTTGGACATAGGATTTTATCTTTTTATATTAATCAAGGAGCTTTACCTACAAGGAGAGCTTGAACTGATGTTTTAGTTCTGTAAATTCTCAGGCAATATGGCAATAAAGCCCAGGGATTTAAAAAAAATAAATTAATTAAAAAGTGTTAAAAAGCCCATACAGCTACAACACCAAATCTGTGCTTCACTTGGTTTTGAGATATTAGAAATAAATATACAGAACAGGAAGTGACAACTGATCTCTTCCTATTAAGTGGAAGTATTTCACTGAAAAATTAATTATTCAAAGCTTCGTATCACTCAGGTCTATAAAGTTATGTCCTGTCAGACTCACAGTCATGCTCCCCCACATTAGTGTGGGGAGTCATGAAGCTTGCTGGACTTAATCCTATAGAATTTTATATTGATTCAAAGGTAAAAAGTAATGCCTTGAGAAAAATGTAACCTGGGTTTCAGCAATAACTAAGGTGATTATATCGATTCACATCCAGGCTGTACATGTAAAAGTTCATGATAGTTACAGACCAAGTAATGAATATCACTGAGATTGCTTCTGCAGAATATAATTGATCCCAGCATAGATAATAAATGTCTCCATCTTTCCTGGCAATTCTGCTCTCAACCAACGTTATGATCAAGGAAGCAGAGGATAAATTTATCTTACATTTCTGTTATTAAAAGTCTGGAGTTGAACATGGAAACCTTCAAAATGTTCTGCTTTTGTTGTAAATAAGCTACATCCTATCTTCAGCTCTTTATAATACCATACAGGAACTTGCAAGGATGCAATAAAGACCAATCTTCCCTACAGAGGTAAGCACAAGAAAACAAGATTTATTTGAAATGAACTAAAGAGTTTCCCTCTTGGAAGCACTGTGCCCTGGAATCTTCACTCCTGGAAGTGAAGATTCTGATAGCAAACATCTATCAGTGTATAGAATAATAACACTTTGGTAAATGGGCCATGTTTTATTTTAAGAGAGTGGCATATAATTGTGAATAAGCTTTATTGCAATAAAAGGGGAAAAAATATTATAGATGGCCACAGGTTTGATAGTCACCACGACATTAAACTAGCAACAGAAGAAAAAGAAGAAAAAATTATCACTCAGCACCAAATCAAGATTCCAAGAGGAAAAATCACTAATCACTATTATACATGAAAAGCATGCAGTATTTATTTTCCTATATGTATCTGCCAAGAGATTGGCTTCTCTTGAGCTCATAAATCGCTCGTTTCTGAGCATAAATTCAATCTTATTCATATCACTGAAACCTAGCAGGTAGAATCCCATGACTAGAATGTGAAAATCACAAAATCACCTGCTTAGGACAGCTAATATAGGCAAAACGAGAAACAAAACAAATGGAAGGTCTTATCTCCACCTCATGGAAAACTCAGTTCCAAATATTCCTGAATACTCACAGATCGGTATCCTAATGGGTAAAACTCAAGCTGTACTAAAGAAGGTGTGTGCTAAAGACCACAACATCCCATTAGGAAAGAGATGTGCTTATTAAGTACTCTAACTAACGTACAGAAAAATAACCACAAGGAACTTCAGTTTGTGCTAAAAGCCTGGAGTTAATGGTAAAAAGCTTTCTTTCTGCAATCTGTAAACACATTAAACAATTGCTACATCTAAGGAGAATGAGGACTCCACAGACTCTGTGACTTGAGTTTTACTTTAAATTTCATTCCATTAAATAGAGGGGAGCAGATCACAGAACTGAAAGTTCATTGTTGATTAGTTCCAAGTGGTTGTAACTTGTCTACATTTATAAAAAGAGTGAACTACCAAGCAGTAATATATGCCTGGTTTTTACTCTAGGGGTGCCAAGTTCACGAAATGAAAATTAATTATAAGCCAGTTGCACTGAGAGAGAAGATAAACGTCACTGTACAATCAATATTTAGAAACCACTTTAAAGGATTTTACTAGATTCCCCAAAAGCCTCAGTTTTTTGTTAAAAATCAGCTTTGCCTAAAAGGCAAAGAGGAAGAAACAATAAACAGTTCAATAAAGAGAAAACTGATGATAGTTAGCTAAGTATAAGCTAAAAACTAAGGAAATCTCATAAGGAAAAACATAGACAAATGTAAGGCCAGAAGAGCTAGACTGCAAAATAGGAATTTTTAATACATCATTAACAATGGCTAATTACCAGATAGAAACAGGACAAATTATAATAATATCATTCAATAAATATTTCTGTCCCATGACTGAGGAAAAGAGAGATTACACATATATATGTATATGTACATATGATAAGGATTTTGGATTATTTTGCATTGGGTAAGTAATTAATAACACATTGAACAGCAACTACTGAAGGTGGGCATCTTTTCATCAACAAATCTGGATAAGTTTGATGTAAGAGCTTAAAAAAAATTGGCTGATGTATAGAAAATTAATGTGGAATTTTCAAACAAAACCATCTTTAGATAATCCCGTATAGATTTCATTAATAAGCGAAAGAAACACCGAGTTTGAAACACCTCATTTATCAACACTATGTAAAGTAACAATACATGGTTTAAAAGAAAAATAATTCAAATTACAATCTGTAATGTCCACAGGATTTACTCAAAATTTTCAGTTTTTACTTCAGTACACCTGAAATCAATCATTGGCTAAGTCACAATTGCTCTGCTGGAAGCAATGGTTTAGAGAAAAGGTGGAGCAATAAGACAATTACAAACAACAATTTCCACCAAAGTCATTGTTTGGTGAATGAGAAAGAATGCAAACATTCCTTTATAGTTTTAAAAGATATTACTCAATAATATTTATGCAAGAATGCATAACAGCTTTGCAGTCTTTCAGTTCAAACATGAAATTTAATACTGAGCCATCAGTAACTTCAGAGGATAAATGGTGCTATTCAAATACAAATAGAATATATTTGCCTGTTCCATTTATTTCTGAGGGGGAAATTTTTATTGGCAGCTTGAATGTTACCTGACCTACATACATTTTTCTGGTGAATTTACTCCAAGAGTAGCTTTCAGTTTCCATTGCCTACACTGGAATTAATTATCATTTTAAAATATACTGGGTTTGCATTGTGCAACATCTGACCTTTGCAGGTTTTGACACATTGCCTACTCTGTTGTGCTGGTTTTGGGTAGGGTAGAGTTAATTTTCTTCCTAGTAGCTGATCCGGGGATGTGTTTTGTATTTGTGCTGAAAACAGTGCTGATAATACAGGGATGTTTTAATTATTTCTGACCAGTGGCTTACACAGCATCAAGACCTTTTCTGTCCCTCACACCACCCCACCAGTGAGCAGGCTGGGGGTGCACAAAAAGCTGGGAGGGGACACAGCTGGGACAGCTGACCCCAACTAACCAAAGGGATATTCCATACTGTATGACATGATGCTCAGCATATAAAGCTGGAGGAAGAAGAAGAAACTCAGGGGACGTTTGGAGTTACGGTGTTTTGTCTTTCCAAGTCACCATTATGCATGATGGAGTCTGGCTTTCCTGGAAATAGCTGAACGCCTGCTTGACAATGGGAATTGGTGAATGAATCCCTTGTTTTATTGCTTGCTTGTGTGGCTTTTGTTTTACCTATTAAACTGTTTTTCAGTCCATGAGTTTTCTCACTTGTATCATTCTGTTTCTCTTCCCCATCCCACCAGGAGGCAGTGAGTGGCTGTGTGGGGCTTAGGAGCTGGCCGGTTGAATGTAGATTTAGTTTAGAAATAATCATAGAATGGTTTAGGTTGGAAGGGAGTATAGAATTTCTTCCTGTTATCTATTCTACCATCTTTCAGTTTAAAACCATTACCCCTCATCCTATCCCTCCACTCCCTGATAAAGAGTCCTTCTCCATCTTTCCTGTAGGCTCCCTTGAAGTACTGGAAGGCTGCTATAAAGTCTCCCCAGAGCCTTCTCCAAGCTGAACAACCCCATCTCTCTCAGCCTGTGCTCCAGACCCTTGATTATCTTTGTGTAAGGAAGAAGTTCCATCCCTGGAAGTTTTCAAGGCCAGGTTGGATGAGGCTTTGAACAACCTGCTCTAGTGGGAGGTGTCTCTGCCCATGGCAGGGGGGGTGGAACTGGATGATCTTTAAGGTCCCCTCAACCTAAACCATTCTATGGTTCTATGTTCTAATTTTGATGTCTTAAAATGCCAGACTGCAATGTACAGCTGTGCAAATGTAGTGCTATCCCTGGTAAGCACCAGGAGCTATTTTTACCTGCTGAAATGCATACTAACTAGATATTTGTACATCAGCTTCAGCATTCTGCTTTTACAGTCTTGGCTCTCTTTGTTTTTATTACAAAACTGGTTTTAAATTTATTCCAACAGAATATTTTATATATCAGTTGCTAAATCCCTAAAAGCTACCCCAGCAATAGTAGCCCTTTTATATTACACATTTCATATGCTGTGGAATTTAGTAGTATCTATTGTTCTTGAATGAGATGAGTGCATCACAGATGGCTTATGCACCTGCAGCAGACATTTATTTCAGACTGTTCATAGTTAAGACTGTTTTGTACCAAAAACTATGTGTATAATGGAGGAAAGCATGTCTGACAATAGTACAGTACCACAATATATTTTAAGGAGTAAATCTGTTTGACAGTAATGTTGATTTAATAGTGCTTGTCAAGAAATTATTCCTGCAGTTCCCATCTTCATACTTAAGACAATACTCTTCCTAATCTGGGCCTGTCAAACTTTTGTGGCTTGGACTTTGTTACTTCTTTGTTTAACTACATGAGATATAATCTCTTATGCTTGTATGTGGCTCAGTAAATCTGCATTTGCAGATTCTATCAACCCTTTGAAGCTCTGCCCCTCACTGGAGTGTCTTACGAGCTCTTACACAATGATTGTGTGTATCAGATTCATCCTTTCTTAGAATCACACTCTCATTCTCTATGTATGGCTGAACACATTTGTTCCTGGGTATGCAGTTTTATTTGACTGGTTTGAAACATTCTTGTTTGCTTGGACTCCATCATTAAATAAATCATATAATTCTCTATATTTTACCTGTTACTTTCATTGTTATGGCATTTTCTATTCTCTTGTCTAAAAATTGTGCATATCATCAATACATAATTAATTGTATGTAGTTTTTAACCGATCTCTTTGGATCAATATTGGCAATATATTTGCTTTGAAAGGCTTCCATCAATGATCATATTTAGTCTTCAGTCACTTGGCCATATATTAGTCTAGTTAAAGTGTATCATGTTGATTTTCTATTGTTCTTCGTTTTAAACAATAGCTTTAGCCACATGTCCAGTGGAATGGTGAAAATGTCATTGTACAAATCACTCGGTACAACCTCATCTGGAAAGTGTTTGGAAAGTTCTGGTGACCGTTCTTCAAACAGGAGAAACCAGTTGCATGACTGAAAACATAAACAATGATAATAGAAGAAATCTCAGAGTTTAGATTACTCAGGTTAGTTCCATAAAGGCAGAGAAGGATTTTACCTTCTCCTGTGATTTCACCCTATAAATAGGGCAGGTAATAAACAGAGAGGAAGAACTTATCACATAAAAGAATCTTATCAGCACTAGAAAAAAAAATGGACATACACTGTCTGTTAATTATGCTAGGACAGAAAGTAGGAACAGATTTCTAACACAAGATGAATTCTGGAATGGATAACCAAATGAAGCATCAAGAGAGAACAAAATCCCGTAACTATACTTAAGACATAGCTTTATCAGGCTGTGAAAATTATAAGTAGTGTGCCAGTTAAAGCAAAGATCTTGAGTCTGCAGTGTAGCAAACCACATCTGGTACAGTGTTCCTAAGCAATTTATGAAAATATGTAATGCTGACACTTTCGTCTTTGGCAAACTAACTTGCCAGAAACCTCTTTCTCTTCTTCTGTATGCATCTCAGACAGAATTGCATAACTGCTCCAGTAACATTCAAAAATACATTTACTATGTAAGCCATTATCTACTGAAATGGTAAAAAAAAAAAGAAAAAGTATCTGAAAAAAGAAAAAAAAAAAAACAACAAAAGAAAGAAACCAAACCTTGTTATATTCTCATACTTGGCATTCCTGATTTGGAATGGCCTAATGCACCTTCATTCTGTTACAGGTAAGCACACATTAAACAATTCCAGCAATGCTTATTCATAAAGTATTGTTCGTGTTGGGTTTCGGCACATGCTTCTGAAAACTGGCTTTATGGGATGAGTGATATTTTTACCCTACAGAAATCACATGCAGAATGGAATTTAAGTTTATAGCTGTTTTCTTTCATTATTTTCCATACCTATGTATGAGAAATAAACTCCTTAGTGAAGTTGTAAGGGATAGTTCAATAGGAAAAATAGAGGTTTTTTCTAATCTTTTTCAGATTTTTTTAGAATTATTTCTGCAGAATTTTGCATTTTAATGACATTTTAACTTATGAGTAAAAGTAGAGTATGTCCTTTCCAAAAAATTAATGGTGCCATTTCTACAGATAGATTTTGACACTGATGATGATGAGAGGTATGCAGTGTCAATTCAAGAGGAGATGTTAAAACGTCAAAAGAAATTCTCTGAATGTGAATCCTATGGTATAATTGATGCACTGACTTTCTGGAAGGAGAGATGGATTAGAAATAAAGACATCCTATTAATATATTACTGAGTTGCAAAAAGAAAAACAACAAAACAAAAAATAAATTTTAAAAAAGCCTCAAAAAAGAGAGAGAACTGCAGATCTTGCTCACATCTTTCTGCCACCTGCTAGGTGTAAGGGAAAATCCTGAGCTCTTTAGCAAAAATCTCACTTAAGTGAGTCAGAAGTTTGCTTAAGTAAAACCAGTATTAGCAGGATCACAGTTAACTTACATTCTGAAAAGTAGATGATAAAGTCAGAAGTGATATCTAAGAGATGAACTATATTAATGTTCCACAACAATTCAGAATTTGGCAAGTCAGTTGTTTGTTTAAAAAAACAACAACTGTCATCACTGAAAATCTACCAAATCAAATTGCATTCATTTGGGGGAACTGTACCAATATTAATTTGACCAATTACTCACAGCAATAATTGTTATTTACTTATTGGAGCATTCCCTGTTGCTAGACACTTTAAAATCCTATGAATTCTATGCTTTTTAAAAATATAATTTCAAATGAAACCATTTTACTTCTTACCTGTTTTCTTGGTATGCACCTGGGAGAGAATGTTTCCTCTAGAGTATAATGATCAATCCTGGGTATTAACATCATACATCTATGGTGCTCAGTTCCAAATTTTCATTTCTCTCACCACTTCAGACAATATCACAAAGAGTTCCAGCCTTCAGAGAATTACTGAAAAGCAAAACCAGACTGAAGCAAAGTTAATTTTTTTCATGTACTACTCATTAGTCTAGTGGACTTCAAAACTTACACAGGAATTAAGACATGGCAACCTTTAATAATGAAGACCAAGGGCTCCACCCCTTGAAATTTTGATGACTTATGCCTCTGGCCTTTATAGTTCTTTTGTGACCAGATAAAGCTACTAATACAATCTCACAGATTACATAAGAACTTTCAGAAGATCATTTCAGACAGAGATGGAAATGACTTGTTTGGTGGCTCTGATGTAAGAGAACAAAGACTGCCACAAAGGCTTGAAGAAAAAAAAAATCACATTAAGTTCAGCTTTAGATGAGGCTCTGAATAGCTCTGCCATTCAAAGAGTTAAGGAAAGTGCATCTTTTATGTTAACTAAAGTATAACTACTTTGTGATTGCAGTACAATTTAGATGTAATCAGGTCCCCTCCCAACAACTGATTACTGTTAAGACACTGGAGCCCAAAAGCCAAAATCTTTTCAAAGCAAGCGAGTGGCCTTTCTGGTGACAGAGTCACCAGTGCTCAGACTTGAACTTGCTTTCAAAAGCAGTCTTGAATGTTTTTCTAACAAGTCAGGGCATCAATGAGACAAGTGGAGAGCACCTCACTGTCCAGGCAGGCAGGCAGGTACTGCTGGGGTTTGAGAAGTGGATTTGCATTTGCTTCAGCAGAAAAGACTCTGATATGAAGCAGCTTCTGTATGAATGTGTGTATATGAAAATGTTGTGATACAACCAGAAATCCTCCTCTGTCTTCATTTTATTAAAAAATGAATGAATTCTTCTCCAGTTCATGAAAGGTTGTCTAGGTTGTAGATCTCAAGTAGATGGAGATGCCCTGGAGCCTGAAGTAGACATCTAGGAACATATCAGAGATTGCTTTTACCCTCACTATTTCCATTCTGACTTAATCTGGTGTGATCAGCTTTAGGTAGTAACTCCTCAGAATTCCTGTATATCAAATAGGACTTGGAAGACCTTGTTACATTTCAGACAGACATTTAGATTCCAATGAGTGGTCATCATCTAAATCTTAGAGTTATCTACTATTAAATACTTTATCAATATTTATGAAGTCATCACTTCGACATGGAGACAGAAACACTTTAAAGATGATGTTTAAAGACCTCTTCATGGCTAAACTTCAAATTCTTTGTTTTCACAGGACAAGTTTCAAAAAGTTTTCTTCAAAGGGAACCTCAATAAAAAATGAATCAAAGCCACAAAATGACAGTTCTTCTCATCACACTTAAGCAAAAAAAAAAAAAAAAACAACCCCAAAAACAACAAAAAAAAAACCCCAAAACCAACACAACCAACCAAACCAAAAAACCACAAATAAAATAATTTAAAAAATCTATTCAAAATAAGAAAGGTCTGTCCAAGGTGTGCATGGATGCATAAAGAAGAGTGTGTCCAGCAGGTCTAGTGAGGTTCTTCCCCCCCTCTATTCTGCCCTAGAGAGACCACATCTGGAGTGTTGTGTTCAGTTCTGGTCTCCCCAGTTCAAATGAGACAGGGAAATACTAGAGACAGTCCAAAGGAGAGCTATAGGATGATGAAGGGGCTGGAACATCTCTCTAATGAGGAAAGGCTGAGAGCTCTGGGGCTGTTTAGTCTGGAGAAAAGAAGCCTGAGAGGGCATCTTATTAATGTTTGCGGATGACACCAAGCTGAGTGGTGTGGTCAGTGCTCCAGAGGAATGGGATGTCATCCAGAGGGACCTGGACAAGCTCGAGAAGTGGGCCCAGATGAACATCATGAGCTTCAACAATAGCAAGTGTAGGGTCCTGCATCTGGGTCAGAACAAGCCTCATTATCAATTACAGGCTAGGGAATGAAGAGATAGAAAGCAGCCCTGTGGAAAAGGACTTGGTGGATGAGAAGCTGGACATGAGCCAGCAATGTGCACTTACAGCCCAAAAGGCCAATCGCATCCTGGGCTGCATCAAAAGAGAGGTGTTTCAGCCCTCTGATCATCTTTGTGGCCCTCCTCTGGACCTGTTCAACAGGTCCATGTCTTTCCTGTACTGAGGACTCCAGAGCTGGACACAGTACTCCAGGCGAGGTCTCACCAGAGCAGAGCAGAGGGGCTCACTCGACCTGCTGGCCACATTTCTTTTGATGCAGCATAGGAGAGGGTTGGCCTTCTGGGCTGCAAGCACACATTGCCACCTCACATTCAGCTTTTTATCCACCAGCACCCACAAGTCCTTCTTTACAGGGCTGCTCTCAATCCCTTCAATCCCTAACCTGTATTTGTGTTTGGGATTGCCCTGACCTGGTGCAATTTGTGTTTGGGATTGCCCTGACCTGCACTTGGTCTTGTTGAACATCATGAGGTCCACACAGGCCCACTTCTTACTTATGACAGGGCATTCCAGTTCGGTACAAGTTTTAGTGTACTCTAGGTAAATTTCTTTAAGTGGAAACTAAATGAGAAATTTTTCTTTAAGTAGACACTGAATGCTTTTTAGCACCTAAACGGAACACAGACGTCCCTTTGGTAACATTCATTGGTCCTTTGGTCACATTTGAGCCATGTGCATTGTAGGGACTTTCCATACAGGTGACTAGAATAAATCCAGACTGATCTGAAGAAAACTATTGAACTTCATACAGTGTAATCAAAGAGGCTTCAGCACCAGCTACTTCCAACTACTGATCCTGTATCATGTCCTAGAAATGAATTTATAACCATTTAGGTTCTTGGATCTAAAGTCCTCCAAAAGTAACATCATAGACCAAGGCCTTCACTTAATAAACGATGCTTTTGAGAGCTGGGAACAGTGCACTGTGAAAAGGGACATGCTTTACCTCTCTATCAGTTCTGCTCTTCACACTTTGCTCTCCAGCTGTAACCAGCCATAGATTAGGATTCTCTATCACATCAACCTTTCTTCTGACTTAGCCTCTGTAGGAAGATCTGTAGTAGATAGCACTAGATTGTGAACTGACACTTTGGGTGCACAGTGCCAGTAGGTCATGGAACGGGCACCGACAGAAGACAGCAAAGATGTATGCATAACTGTGCTTATGCACGAATACAGCAATAAAATATATTTAAAAGTTTTGCTTAACAATATAATCACATGCTTATACTGTGCTTTTCTATGACCTAATTGTAATAATTCAATATAATAACTTGAAACTATCAGCAGATGATTATTCACCTTCCAGAGAAATGCTAAATGAGTTTATTTCAAAGAAACAATAAGTTAAGCCTAGCTTCTTTCTTTAAATCAATGAAACAGCTAGTATCCAATTATTTTGATTAGAATCACAGTTAGCACCATTCAGAAACCTCTCAACCTTCTTGTGAAAGGTTAAAGTTACTAAAAAGAAAGAGAACTACATGGATGAGCTCATTTTCCTACACTAAGAGAACAATGTCTTCTTGTAATAAAGGAATTTTATTTAGCTTTGAGTAAGTTATCTATGTGCTTTGTAGAGGGAAAAGAACTACTCTAACATGTTGGTTACAGTTCTTCCCAACATATCATTCTGAGGTTGTTATCTCATTACAAGATGTGGGGTTTTTTTGTTTCTCAGGAAAGTTGTTAACAGAATCGGTGGTAATAGAATGTTGTTAGAGTTAACACAAACTTTTGAACAATTTAAGGGAGTCTTTAACTCAGTTTGTTAATCCAGTGGGAAATTTCCTGGTTCAAATTGTAGGAAAGGATAATATGAATTATAATGTGGGAAATACTCTCTCTACAGTCTGATTGTTTGCTGTCACTCGCAAATAATCATGTATATATCAATCTCCTAATTGCTAATCAGATCCCACACTCTTTTAATAAATTAATCTACTAAGGTTGTTCTGTCAATATTTAATTAATTCAGCTTAATATAATGACTGTTCCTGCTGACATCTGTTCATTAGCAAATACAGAATTCAGACATTGTGTAACAGAGCATTGCTTTTCTACACATGAAAGTGGTGTTTAAACAGTGTTTTGCTTTACATAGCAAATATTATCTAAGACATCCAACAGTTTACAATACCATCCTTTTGAATGTAGCAGCACTTATGGAATGACCTTAAAACTGCACCATTTTGGTATGCATTTGAATGGTTTGCTTAGATGTTATCACAAAACCTGTGTTGCAAGTTACATAACAGAATTATGTAACAAAGAACAAGCTGTGCTATAGTAAAACACAACTGTCTGAAAAGGTCTGCCCATTTTTCAAAGTGATTTCCATCTCATCATGTGGTGAACCTTCAAACTGAAGGATTAAATAAAGCCAAATAAAAGTAAACATTCTGTTGTGTGGAATATACTACCTGACATTAGGTTTACAATAATTTCAGTTAATCAAATGCTAATTTTAATTAAGGTTTGGAATTTTTTTTTTTTTTCCATTTTCTTCATTATGTGTCTTTGAAAGTGTAATTATGGAATATTTCAGATGCAAGAACTTCATATGTATATTTGCATATTGGCCATATTAATTCTCCACCATATGTAACGCTCTTGGGATTTTATTCATTTTAATGCAAATCATCTGGCAAACCATCAGTAAAAAGCCTCAAATGTACTTCATTTAAAGCATATGAATGTAATTAATAGCACTTTATTCATCCAAAAGATAAGTGACTACAGGAAATCATAAGGAATGATGAAAGTTTGGTTTCATTAGGAGTTTAACAACTGGAGAACTTGCTACACCTACTACGTTCAGCAGTTAGTTCTACTCTGCTGAACAGAAATATGTGTTTTGGAAAAAGAAGAAAAGTAAGTATATATGTCTTCATATACTTATAAATATAGAAGGTGTTTTCATTTAAGTACATCACCAGATTTTGATGAAGTGTTAGAATACACCAGTTATCACTTATATTTTATTTTTTAAATAATGAGACTTTATGGACCCTATACATGGGACTTGACCCCTCTATTTGCACACCCAGCTTTTATAAAATTATTATTTTTTTTTAATAAAAAGCCCCATTTTTTTACACAATATTCTTCACACTCATAATGGTTTTTATTTTGTTTTTGTTACAGAGTGTTTCTTTTGCAGAGCGGGGTTATAGTGCACAAATCACTGCAGAGTTGCCAATTCTTGATCTGGAAAGAAAAGGGTAGGAAAAAAATACACAAAAAGCCTTTTTAAAGTTGTTGTTCAGAAAAGGGGTAGACATAGTAGTCTGTAAAATTTAGATAAGCAGAAAAAATCATTTTGTTATAGTTTGGTACAAGGGGAAGCTGTCCCTGCCCACGGCAAGGGGGTTGGAACTGGATGATCTTTAAGGTTCCTTCCAACCCAAACCATTCTATGATTCTATAGTTCTATGACCATATAGGTTTGAGTTATTTGTTTGGGATTTTTTTACTCTAAAGCAAACAAAATAGAAAAAATCATGTAGTGAGGGGAAGGGTGAACAGATAGACTGTCCTGCTGCCAAAAGTGTCATGTCACACTATAGCCCGTTAGCTTTATCAGATGTATGCACAATAAACACATTCTCTGTGATACACAATTTGTAAATTGCTATGACACTTTAAAATGTGAATGGGAAGATGGCCTTTTGAGCTCTGAAGAATGTACTAAACTAAATACATAAATGATAGGCTCATGTGTCAGAGACCTTATGGGAAACAAAATGCCCTATCTTTTACAGTTTTACTAAATTAATTGGGTTAAAAATAAAACCAGCTGAGTAAAAGCTGCTGTGGAACTATCTTAAAAACAGAGGAAGAGAGGATTTGTCCTTGGAAAGCCAAGGCCCCACTGGGGAATTAGACTTACTGGGACAGAAAGGACCAATTCCCCTCAAAGCTAGTTAAGTCACTGGACCAAGTAAAGAGGAATTGTAGGGCTTTATAATTCCTTTTGAGAAGAGTAATTCTGATTTTGTAATAAAAGGTTAATCCTGTACTGGAATATATTTCTGTAAATTTATCTGGTGATAAGAGAGGTTAATCTGGGGAGAATAAGACACAGCATCTGCTCAGAAAAAAACCCATGAATGTAAATCAAATGTTGTTGCAGGTTAATCTGAGATGTTTGCAATCAGACACCTATTTGGGTGTCTCAGGAAGCAGTATTTGTTTCACATCATTGGGGATCTGGCTGTATCAACCGTTAGGCATAAAGACAGCTCTCTTGATAAACATTATCCAGTGGAGGAGAGAATTCAAATAACCATAGAATGTATTTTTAATATAGGAAACTCAGCTAGAATAAGTCCTACCAATACTCACTGCAGACCTACATAATGAGATGCAGACAGTTCTGCAGCTGTTCAATTTTCCAGTCTGGCAAGTACTTGTCTTAAAGCTGTATAACTTAGAATGCTAACTATAACCTTTGTTTTCGTTCATTAGTGTTTAATTTGTCAGGAGTTAGTGTTTTAGATGCGTGTTTTAAGCAAATTTCCCAATCAACCTCATTTACCAGGTTCACAACAAGAAACAACTTCAAAGGATACAAGAAGGATTTTTTTCTGAGCAAACAAAATTAGAAGATGGACACACTCTAACTACTGTGGACTCTAAATCCATAGGAGAAGACTCACCAAAACACAGCTAGAATGGATATCAGGTGGACATCAGGTCCATTGTACCATTTTACTCTACAAAAATGATCATACCATTCTATACTATTATTTTTTTTATTATTTTTTATATATGTATATAACCTTATAGGACTTACTATTTACAACAGCTAGTCCTGTTCCTTGAGTGAGACAAGTGGTATGTTAATATGGCCATAAAGGTTCAGAGCTGGAGATTCTTCACATCCCACAGGCTTACAGAGCAGCTGAACCCCTGACTGTGATTTTCTGCCCC
>JANIJG010016631.1:11003-24999 GCA_024611175.1 Megaceryle torquata | reverse complement strand
GGCAGGGATAACACCCCATGGGCAGAGTTACTGCCAAGGGCTGGTGTGCAGACCAAGGCCACTGCTGGATCTTGTGCACCACATTGGGGGGTGCAGAAAGGGAAAGGCTGCACCTGCAGGGAGAAGCTGACAGGGCAGGTGACCCCAAATTGACCAACGAGGGATTCCAGCCCATAGACGTCATACTTGGTATAAAGCTGAGGGATCTGGAGGGTCAAGCTCTCAGTCTCTTCCTCATCTCTTCAATGGCTGGACCAAGGAGGACCCTGTCCAATTCTGCTTTTGATCCTGATCTGTCTATCCCTGAATCCAGTTCCAGAATCCAGCTCATGAACACTGTTCATATCTGC
This sequence comes from Megaceryle torquata, assembly GCA_024611175.1. NCBI lineage: Eukaryota > Metazoa > Chordata > Aves > Coraciiformes > Cerylidae > Megaceryle > Megaceryle torquata. The sequence continues at coordinate 24,649 of JANIJG010016631.1, read as the reverse complement.
CACTGGGCCCAACATGGGACCCCAGTGCCTGTTCCACAGCAACACTGGTGACAGTGATGTAACTGCCATCAAGCAGGATACTGGTTTTGTATATATCTGCTTTTATTCACTTTTATTATTTTTGTTATCATTCAAGCTGTTCCAGATTCCTTTTCTACTGGCTGAGTCTCTCTCCTTTATTCCCTTTCTTTTCCCCTTTAGGGAAGGAGGGGATCAACAGAGAGCAGCTGTTATACATCTAAAAGGCTTCCCTGACCCTAAACCTCGACATTGTTCTACTTAATTCTGGATATCACTGCAACCTAAACTGTCCTTATTCTCCTTCTGAAGTCAATGGCAACAGTTCCAATGATTTCAGTTATTGCAGAGATGTTGATAAAGTTGATGAAGAGTGAAGTACCAAAAATAGGGTTATTTCTTTCTGTTTTAATGACAGAAAGATTCTATACTGAGGTGTCAGATCCAAAAAGGAACTTGTCACCCAACACTTCACCTAAAAGTGAAACTTTTAGAGAGCAGGATCTTAGAAAAGAACCCAGAATGCTGTGTTAGGCACCTGTGTTCCCCGTGCTACACTTCAGTACCAATGTGGAATGGGGTCTGAAACACATGGCATCAACAATTAATGCAGTCAATGCCATTGGTAACCCTGTACCAGCAGAAAACACGAAGGTCAGACTGTTTCTTAAGTGCCATCCTCTTCTCTAGGCCTGATTATTAAGCTATAAGGCTGAAGAGTTATGCATCTCTGTCCCTCTGATACTTTTTTCCAGTGTAAGTGCAAGGAGTCTGTTGTTTCAGAGGTGAACAGTACTCACTCTTCTCTCAAAATATACAGGAGGAGTATTTTTGTTGAATCTCAGTCAGAGTTCAACAAAGATTCCGAGTTTCTGAAAATCAGAATGGTTATTGTACAATGTTAAAGAGTTCAGAATTTTTATTGTACCTGTTTTTACAGAGTTTGCATTAAAGATCTGTTAGAGAAGAAGTATGAAGACTCTGTACCCAGACAAAATGCAGGTTCCTATTCTGTCAGCATACTCTCCCTTGTACTTCTGCTAGCTCACTCAATTTGATGGCTTTTTCCCCGTGGAGTGGTATGGTTTTGAAAAGGAGGACAGGAGGATATCTCTATTCAGGTAAGTGTATAAGCTGCTTAATTTTTCTATATGGTTCTTTTTGTTCTCCTCAGGCTGAGAAGAGCTCTTATATGCATTTAATGCTATGACAATGCTATGAGAAGCATTTATGCACAAAATTTAGAAGGTTTTTCTATAGATGTATTTAATAATAAAATGACTTTTTTTTTTTCTGTCAGAGTAGAAAGTATCATAGAAAGGCAATTGTAGACTGAAAACTGTGGATTCTTTTTTTTTGTCTTTTTCATATAATAGATTATATTTATGGCTTGTTTCTTAGGGAAGACTGTTGCTTCAATTAGGCAAGGAATAACTAAAGTGCTTTCATTTATTTCATTATAATTAATCTAAATACCTGCAGGAGCAATTGAAATAAGGTTCTGAGTCTCAGGACAGAAATTTATTTAGGATGATATGTTTCCAAAATGCATGATTCTAAAATATTGGAATATTGCAGTCTGGCACCCACCCAGAGACCAAATCCCAGTTTTTAGCAGTCTATTGTGCATTAGTGAAACAATAATCATATTGTTTCTCTTTCTGTCCCAACTGTCATATTTTCTGAGTAGCTGAACTTCATGATTGGGTTATTTTCTTACTGAGAGACAAAGTGCTTGACAAGAACACAGTGTATTCTATTCTAGTCTAAATTTATTTCAAATAGATATGCTTTTGAGGAGAGATATTGGGTAGCAATGCCAAATCACAGCTCATAATTGATACAGACAGAACTCATTAAAGCAAATGTGAAACAGTCTTATCCCAGACTGTTTTACAGGTGAGACTCTTCTTTAACTTACACCAGTTTTATATGTTAGAGCACTACTGCTGCAGACAAATATATACTATTTGATAGCCAATTCCTATCTTTTCACTGCATAGAAATTACTGATCATTTAATGTCTGGCATGATTTTGTTGACCTGGATAAGCCAGGAATGTGTCTCTGTGTTACTCTGTTTCTATTGAGAGACAGGTACTGAAATGGAAAACAGTTGAAATTCATCCTATGTCCTTTTGACTTCTGCACTCGTTTCTTCCTATGCAAACTAGAGTAGAAAAGGGATGATGCATGCATAGGTAAGGACACAGTACATACATGTCACAGACATGTCAGGCACATAGTACTAAGAGCGGTGAAGCACTCTAGATTCTTACAGTTTAGACACAGCATGGTAGCCTCAGAGCATATAATCTATATGGCAGCATGGTCCAACAAAGAACGGATCAAAATCCCACTTCTAAATGCCTGGTTCTACAGTAGTAAAGTCAAAATCATAAATCTTGGACATCAAGTGACTCAATTCTCAAATATCCTCATACATATCCTGATACTTGTGTCATATCTGGTAAAAAATAAACCAGTTGTTGCACCTAATTCTTTCCTTCTCTTCATTTCCCACACTCTTTTCTTTTTTTTTTTCCAATCCCAAAAAAGGGGTTTGAGTTTCATAAAAAGTGAAATTGAAAAATAGCAATATGCTGCTAGCACTTCGACCCAGTCAAGGACACCGCAGCGGGTCAAGAAGCCCTGGAGGAAGCTGCAGCCCATGGAAAGCCCCCGCAGTTCCAATTCCTGGCAGTAGCTGTGGCCCATGGAAAGCAGGCCATGCAGGAGCAGATTTTCTGGCAGGAATTGTGGCCTGTGAAAGGCTTACACTGGAGGAGTTGGTTCCTGGAGGACAGTACCCTGTGGGGAGGACCCATGGTCGAGCAATTCTTGAAGAACAAGAGCCCCTGGGAAGGGTCCAGTTTGGAGATTTGAGAAGGACTGAATCCTGTGGGAAGGATTCCATGCTGGAACAGAAGAAAAGTGTAAGGAGGAAGGAGCAGCAGAAATGAACTGCTATCACCTGACTGCAACCCCTGCTACCCACCCCCCCTGCACTGCTGAGATGGGGTGAGCAAGGGTAGAGGAGTCAGGAACTTAGAGGTGAAGCTGAGCCTGGGAAAAGGAGTGGTTGAGGGGAAGATGCTTTTAGTTTTGTTTTTATTTCTTACCATCTTGCTCTATTTTATTTGTTTTTTAACAAATTCAATGCATTTTCCTCAAGTCAAGGCTATTTTGCCAGTGTCTGTAACTGGTAAGCATACTCCCCCTGTCCTTATTTTAATCCATGAAGTTGTCCATCTTATTTCATCTCCCTGTTCTGTTGAGGAAGGAGAGAGAGAGAGTGGCTAGTTGGGTGTCTGGCAGTCAGCAAAGGTCAACCCACCACATGGGCAAACAAACAAGTAACTTAAAACTTGCAATCTAAAATAAAAGGTGACGTGAATCACATTATCTCCAAACTATACCGTGTGGGTCAGGGTAGTGCCCAAGAATTACTGGCAGAGGGCAAGCTTTTACTCTAAAGCAGTCTTTTACTAAACACCATTGCACAGTTCACATAGCAGCTACTCATGATATCCAGTCTACCATTTAGCTATCACATATTGAAGCGTGGGATAGTTATTTATCTTTCTCAATGTGCTATGCACAGTAAAGCTTTTTGCCCAAAGATTACCAGGTCCTTAGCTAATACTTAATTCTCACATGACTTGATTATAGAATGTACAAGCCCCTATTCCTAGCCTTATACTTTACTCCTTTTCTCATTCACAACATCTCAGCAAAAGACTACTACCCTGTGCCTGAAAGGATCTTTAATCAATTTTCCCATCCTATAGTAGCTAAGCTGCCCTTTCTAATACATTTCAAACATTTCTCCCTTCTTAACAAGCTATTTGTCAGTCTTCTAGTTTACCAATTGGTTTATTTGACACATTTAGTTTCTTAATTTGTTCATTTGTCAATTTGTTAATTGCTTGACACTTTCACAGCTGCACTCACATCTTTATTCTAGTGATTGCAGTGGAAAAAAAAAAAAATCACAGAATAATTGTGGTTGGAAAGGACCTTGTAGATCACTGAGTCCAACCATACCTACAGGAATAAAGAACACCTAAATAGCTGACCACTAAAAGGAAACAAAAAACACCACAAAACAAACCCACGCAACACCAGAAACCAACACACAAGCCCCCTAGATGCCTGCCCCTAGAGCTTGTCCTGAAGCACCATGTCAGCTCATTTCTTCACTACCTCCAGGGATGGTGACTCAGCCACCTCCCTGGGCAGGCTGTTCCAGGGCCTCACCACTCTTTCTGTGAGGAATTTCTTCCTATTATCCAATCCAAACCTCTCCTGCCACAACTTCAGACCATTTCCTCTGGTTCTGTCAGTAGATGCTAAGGAGAAGAGGCCAACCCCACCTCTCTACAGCCTCCTTTCAGGGAGTTGTAGTGAGGAAATGAGGTCCCCCCTCAGCCTCTTCTTCTCCAAAAAATGCAGATACTCAGTTCAGTACCTTAGAGTTCTGTTTGGAATGACAGGATATTAACATGTAGCATTTTTAGGATGCTTTATGGATTTGTAAATATTTTAGACAAGACACTTTTAGTTTTAGTCTCTATGAAGTTACCCAAATACCTCCATACAAGGAATTATCAAATCTATGGATTCTATATATTTGCATTCCTTAACATGATATACTTCAGCCAGTGCATCATATGTCTCCACAGAAACTAAACTGAATCCATGAACTGACATGCCTGGTAGGTGTAAGACAAAACAACAAGCTGCCAGGAAATCAGTTTTCCATTAAGGAGCCACGTAGACCTTTAGGAGCAGTAACAACAGCATAACTATTCAAAACAAAAGGAGCAAGCATACTGGAGAAGGAGAATCTCCCTGATAACATAACATTCTAGTACTACAGATTCCCAGGTTTTGTTTTCTTCTTTTTTAAGGACAATGTTCACATCTCCTAACTCCTAAAAACATTATCTTGAGTTGCTCTGTTATTGTGTCATTATCAAGATAGTCTGCTGAAGTCATCTTTGCAGAAAACAATTTCAGATTTATTGGACTTGAGTATGAGAGTTTTACTCTATAGCCCACTAGTTATAGCCCTTGCTGTGGAAAGAAGAAACATGGGAGCTGATCTCTGCTCCCAGACCTTGTTGTTCTTTAAAAAAATGAAAATAAAATTCAATAATGTTTAAGTACTGTTGTGACATGTGCTTTTAGATTCTTTTTGTTATTACTCTTTCCTTCATGTAGTGTCAGTTTATCTGAACACAGCTGTTGCTGAAACTGTCTTGGCAGAAAACCTGTTTTTCATCTCATTCTCAACATGATGGTCAATTTGATGACTTAAAAGATTGAAATTGAAAATCAAGGCGGTTAACTTTACTCTACTTTGAATTGCACCTTCTGATGTCATGGCATATAACACAGATGTGACCGAGACCATTAGCCTTTGCAGAACTGCAGACAATCCTAGCTTGAAATTACCCCAGAAGCTCGTTTGTAAGTAGGTCAAAACGGCACTAAAATGAAGGAATTAACTAACTGTATGAAGGAGAGGTTGATCCAATATTTTAATTATTTATCAATGATTCAAGTTTTATTAAATAAATTGGAGTTAATCACCAGTTACAAAATTTCTGAAAACTTAACTTTAAAAACTGAAAGTATTCAGAACAACTGTGATAATGTTTGAATGCTAAATAGAAGGGAAATTGCACAACCTGGATAACAATTGTCTCCCCATTAACATTAATTTTAATATTATATGATTTGTTAGAATGGATGTCTTAATACACATATTTTCTTCGTCATGTTTTTGCCCCTGTTTCTAGCTTTATTCATTTTCATGCCTAAAATCACAGAAAAAAAAAGTGACACATTTTTATCGCTTACGTCTTCTTACAAATACTTTTATTGATTTTTATTTGGTTTGAACAAATTCTTAGATATTTGAAAAATAGTTAGGTTACCTAGTTATTTCAGGAAATACAGAAGTCCAAAGTAGAGGAAACCATGCATGTAAGCATATTCCAGGTATAAAAACCTTGTACATTTTATTACAATTTTCCTTTTGAATACTGTAACTTTAAAAACTAAGGTACAGTAAAGAACTTCATTTATTTTTAAATTGCATATCCAATTCAATAATTCCCCACTCAAACTGTGATTCTTCTGCTAATGATCTCATATATGTTTTAATTTGACATAATTAAAAAATAAATGTAATAAAATTATCAGATTATGGATTTTAATATCTAATTTTTAACCTATCATTGCATATTATCAGACAATGGCCTGTATATATCAGCTTGGAATTCTGTTCTACTAGAAAATGCTAGCACAAATAAGAAGATTTTCTCTAAAATAAATATTCAGGAATGTATTCAGAGCTGAAAAGACTCAGAGAGAATGGTTGCAGCCTGCTTATGTCAATGTGCCATCAATGAGTCTGGCTGGCTCATAATCACTTTTCACTGGCACTTGAATATCAAGTTCAGAATGTAGTTTGGTCATAGGGGTTTAAGTCAGACGAGATCAGCATAGGTGAGGCACAAAGATCAGTCTTTGTGTTAGAAGTGATCAGGTTTGAGTGCTGAATCTTGCAGGGCCCTCTGAAAACTCCAGTTCACTAGAGGCTGAAGCTTGGAAAAGATTTCTATGGAGTACACATCTGATAATAGAAGACCAAAGCATTTCTACAGGGTTCTAACAAGTTAGTCCTTGTGGCACATTGGTTAAGTGCTTCATGGTTCTCTCCTGTGAAATCAATCAAAGCAAGTTTTTCCCTACCATGGGCAAAGTGGCTCCATTTCTAGGAAGAAGGAATTGCTTCTTCATTGCGAATACACCAGGTCCTTCTTATTCCCTAAAGAACTGGTTTTAATTTCCTGGCTTATAATACATATCCATCTGGATTTTATACAAAGGACATTTTTTAATTCTGCACCAATTTTGAGGGGAAAAAAAAAAAAGGTCTAGTACCCTTATCATAGCTGTAGAAAGTTTAGACTGTATTATATTTGTAGATGATTGATTTTCCATTCCAAAATATATTGGACAACTTTAGAGAAACACAGTCATACATATTAATCCATCAGATTACTTATATCATCTGTTTATATTTAATTTATTGCCTCTGCTCACTTCCCTGATGTTTATCGTATGTGCAATTTACTATTTCCTTTTTTTAACCTTATATTTTCAATTTCATTTCCAATAATCATAAGTGAGAAAAACACAGCAATATTAGTAAGAAGTGGGATGAAACCTGGCAGAAGGAGACAATTCATTTGGACATTTAATAATCGTACTTTACAAAGGTGTGGACAAGCTGTCCAACCTGTCAGTCTGCGGTCAAATGGAAATAATCCAATTCCTCAGAAAAGGGATCACAAAGTCAGCCAGTGGGATGAGGTAAACTACCCTCATCGTCTCCTTTAGCTTTAAGTTCTGTAGAAGTTTTGTTCCAAAATAAAACATTTATATGAGTGTTTGTCTTGTGGTCATACCAGGCAGGGTCTTGGTGGCAGGGTGCTGGAGGGTGACCTGTGTGGAAGGAAACAGCAGCTGCTCTGAAATGGCCCTAAATAACCCAGCACCTGCCAAATCTGCTGCCAGTCCAAGGAGAACCTAGTGCTGCTGCTGAAATGTATTTAAGAGTGGCAGTTGCTAGATAAACAAATCAGGGAAAACATAAAAGAAATACGGAGGAGATGGGTGGAGGGAAACATCACAAGAAACATCTTGGAAAGAGGCACTTCATGCCACAACAGGGACCATGGTATATCCATCCTGGAGTGTGGACACCCATGAGGGACTATGGCTGTGGGTGAACCACTCCGGGGCAGCAACAGGCCTAAGGGTCTGCAGTCACGGGCAACACATGCTGGAACAAAGAAGAAGAAGAAGCCAGGAGCAGAGACACTGATCCCAACTTTCTACACTGCACTGGTGCAGCCCCACCTCAAGTACTGTGTACAATTTTGGCTACCGCAATATAAGAAGGGCATCAAACTATTAGCATGTGTCCAGAGGAGAGTGAACAAGACAGTAAAAGTCCTCGAGGACAACACTTAGGAGGAGCAGGTGAAGTCACTTGGCTTGTTCAGCTTGAAGAAGGCTGAGGGGTGACCTCATTGAAATCTTTGACTTCCTTAACGCAGGGCAGCAGAGGGGGAGATGTTGATATCTCTCTGGTGACCAGTGATGGGACGTGAGGAAATGGAATGAAGCTGCAACAGAAGAAGTTCAGGTTGGCCATTAGGAAAAGGTTCTTCAGTGAGTGGGTGGGGGGTCACTGGAAAGGCCTTCTGAGGATGGTCATGGATGATGCTCTTACTCATGACTCATTGTTAAGTAGTCTGGCAAGAAGCAGTGAGTTAGACTCAATGATCCTTACAGGTCCTTTCCAACTTGTGATATTCTATGATTCTATGACTGTGGGAACAGTGACTTCCCATCTGTGGACACTAAAACTGTAAGGGAAAAGTTGTATTGTGTTGAACATTCATAAGTCCATGAGGCCTGACAGGGATTCATCCTAGAGTACAGGAGTTAGCAGGTACTACAGCAAAACCACTCTCAATTATGCATCAAAGGTCTTCGGGGCCTGGGGAGGTTCCTGATGACTGGAAGCTAGCCCACATTCTTTCAATTTGCAAGAAAGGTGTGAGGGAAAAGCATCTGTTCAATACTTTGCATTCTCCTCATTGTCCACTGCCTGGTCTTCCCACGCCTAACCCCAACACTCTACTTTCTCTGTAAGACTGGAAAATTGGCCTGGAGAAGGAATTCTTAATTTCCCTGTAAGTGTTTTACAACACCTACCACAAGAGTGTGTTACTGCTTCAAAACCATTACTGAAGTCCATTTCACATACAGGTACTGTCACCATTTTAAAGAGAGAGAACTGTGACACTGAGATTAAAAGCTGTCTGTTTGGAATACCTATGGCACTACTGGATCTTCATATATTCCCAGCAAATCAACTTTAATTACATCTGTGAACAGTCAATATTGCTATCACTGAGGTGCGACGTTCAGACTGTAATGAACACGCACCTTTAGAAAGTATCTTTGAAGTGATTTATCAAATACAGTGAAATTCAACAGCAGAGGCATAGACAGAATCTAGTTTTCAAACACACAGTTCCTGTAAATTTAACATCCACCTTCACGTGTTTCAGCTTTTGCAATAAATGGAGCATGACCCTGTATAGGCAGCAGTCTCCCCTCACCTGTTGCCACTCTCCTCCTTTGACGTGTGTCTCCTTTCCAGTCTTGCCTTCCTTCACCCTTGGTCTCCATGCTCACTCATTCCCCATGGACTACTTGTCAGGCAATCTCAGCTTCCTTGCTTTAAACCATATTTCCTGTTGTCTTCTGCTTTGGTGGGGTTTTTTTTGTTCTTTGCTTCCTTTCTTGCCCTTAAGAATCCTTTAGGAAGTTAATATTTATATTAATAAATATTAATATTCTAACTTGCTGACCGAGTGTCAGGCCAAATTTACTATCGGCTTGAGCCAGTAATGGATGTACAAAAAGTGGGATTTAAGTGGCATTTTGGTACCTGATTCAAATTCTGCAAGCAGCAATCTGCACCTAGAGAAAGCTAAAATGAAAAGGGCCTTTCCTGTTTGACTCCTCTGTTTTTCTGGGCTGTATCTTGTGCTGTAGGTCTGGGCTCAGCTGATTGTGAGAATGATAAATAGCAACAAGCAGGGAAGCTCCTGGGAAGACTTCTTTGTCAAGGAGCACTGAATAATGTTGGCTCATGCTGACACTAACAGGTTAGTGAAAACAAAAGGCACGCAGTTCAAAGGAATTATCTGTACATATATATATATACCCACACACATAACTGCAGTTCAAAATATCCTTTCAGGTTAGTATGTTACCAAACATTGCAGGTATGCCCATTTCAAAAGCATAGCAAGACTACTGATTAATGTGTACATGCATGTCAGACAAATTATGTAGTCAATTAGCAAATTGAGCAATGTGGAGCGATGTAATTACATTAGAAGGAAGTTAGTCAGATTCAGATTTTAATACCTGAACGGTTATTACAGCTCTTGGATGAAGTCTGACTTGTAATATGCAACTTTACTTCATTTTGCTAATTGGCATACTGTCAGAAGTCAGGAAACTTGAGTGACAGTTCTTAGGGAATACCTTTGTGGCTGAAGAAATGAAGGATTTATATTAAGGGGAGGGGTAGACCTTGGTAGAAAAAAAAAATAACCTAAAAAACAAGGCACTCAGAAATCAATAAAAATATATCTGTCAATGTTTTGACAGTGTAACATAGCTGGAACTTAAGACTGATTGGAAACCAGAAGATAAAATCCTTTACTGATGTCTCCAAGGACTTTATGTAGCATCTATGACTGCAGTGTGGACTCTGTCTCTTGAGATTCTTTAAGAAGGGGCTTCATACTGTTTCAGAGATGTGTTACTTTTACAGTCCTTCTGCTTTTAGGTTCTATTGTCAGCATATTAAGCAATTTGAAGCTAATGCAGAGGCAGTTCTATTACCTATATTCTCTGTCAGTGATGAAAACAAAACCAAAACACAAGCAAGCAAACAAACAAGCAAACAAAAATCAAATGAACGAAAACCCAGCTCACTTCCTTTTCACTTTTTTTTTTTCTGTATTCTTCTAGAATCAGTTTTGGAAAATGAATGAAGGGGGTTTTTTTTAGCTTCAATCATTCTGACCCTTCCCTCAAGAATTTAAGCTCATGACTACTTGAGAATTAGCATTGAAATACACATCTGTGTGTTTATAATTAAGAAAATCTATATGGCTTCACATTGGGAATTGAGAGCACCTGAAACTACCATTAGCATCTGTGGCTTTTCCACTTCTTAGTTAATAGTAAAATACCCAGTAAGAGAAGGACACTGTGCTCATAAGGACAGGGGCAATACCTGGATATTCATCTTTCAGTTTTAGACTTTTATTGAAAAAGTTAACACTTATTTCTTGGTCATTTGGCTCTTCTAGAGACTTCAAGATCTTACTCTTAGGCCTCCATAGAATTATCAATCAGAAATTGTTTGTCAGGAAACATTTTATATGAATAACCATTTTCAAAGAACCTCTAACAAGGACAGAAAATTTTCAGTAATAAAAAGTAAATAATACAAATAAAAAGCTGAAAGACAAAAAAAAAAAAAAAAAACAAACCCAAAACATCCAAAGAAATACAATCAATCAAGGTTTGCAAAGATTTTGGGGTGGGCTTGAAGCATGTTGTTTACACAGGCTTCACGCTAACAAATTATCACTGGACAATTCTCACTAGGAGAATGGTGGATTGTTATTCAGTGTCAGTACAGAATGATAGTACTTGCTGAGATGGAGAAAACCCAAACAACAAACAAACCCTGCACCTCATCCTTCTGTTTGTGTGAGGTTTCAGGGAGTGTGTTCATTGAAATCTGCAGTTAACAATGCATTTAAGGTCTGTTAAACCTATATAGAACAAAAACTTACATCTACAAATGCAATGGCAGGACACTCGGGTTGTGTAAGGTCATTTTTGTAAACAGTGTCAAATATTCAGCTGAAATTAGGCTCATAACATGTAGTTAAAGAAAAGGTGATAGGGAAAAAACCCCTGAGTACTATTGTTAGTTTCTATTTAGAAATCACAGTGCTATAGGGGAATTAAAGGAGGAAAGCCAATACTTTTTGACTAGAAAGAAAATAGATAAGGTCGTGTAATGAAAGGTAAGGCTTGTGTTTATTTAGACTAGTGCCAGTTGGTTAAATGCAGGGTGTCTTTTTAATAGATTGCACACTGCCTTTAGCTAATTTGAATTCTATTAAGGCAATCAGCTCTTTAGCAGGACATACAGGCAATAAAGTCAACAAGAGCTCCACAGTGGCAGTTACTTCCACTGACTTGAGAAGCTTGCTCTAGAAATATGCATCTCTTTGAAGGCTTTGGCGATTTTCTATATCCACAGTTGGGCTTCTATAGAAATTATTGGTTTTCTGACATAGTACATGTAAAATATAGCTTATATCAACTCTAAATTTACATATTCAAACGAATCCTGTCAGCATAAATTTTAGCATTATGTACAATTGTTTGCACTAAGCTTTAAAAAATCCCTTTCAGATAAAACATCTTGTTCATGGAGGCTATATTTTTTTGAAGTACCTCTCGGTGCTCTTGGGTAATCAGAAGCCTGGCTTTATCCTCTTTCTGTAAGAAAATAACACCACTACATAAAAAAAAAAGTAGTTTATCATCCCATTGCTCTCCTGCTTCAGTAATGAATTAAAAACAGAAGTGGCACTCCTGGAAATACCAGTGCCATACAGTACAGCAGCCCAGGGTTTAATGGGAAGACTACTGTATTTAATCCTGTGTTACTTGCAAATTCTGACAAATAAAGATCAAGATGAGACAAAAGAAGCTAGTAAAAAGATACTTTCATTTTAGCATAAGCAATCTCTAAACAGCATGAGAAGATAGATCATATCACTATCACTAGACTGCCATGACTTCCATACAAATATAGTTATCATTTAGAGGCAAAACTCTTCTAACAGGTGTTTCTCTATCCTCATAAAGTGATAGTAGATTTGTCACCTTGCTTTGGTCACTGAAAACCTTCATGAATACTGGTTAGTAGTTCAGAATATTATTTTGGCCACAATGGTAATGGCAACATAAGGAGGCTACTCAAGGTCTTTTCAGCACCGTTGAATTGCATCTATAAACCAAGAGAAAGACATACTATGTTTTGAATTGGAAAGCAGAGGAATTTATTGCAATTCTTTTAACAATATGGTCAGAAGATGAAATGAAAGCAATGGAACAAAAGAAATTACTCATAACAGTAGTAGTAAGAAAGCTTGTTTAGTTATGCATGACAAATGGAGATGGAATGTGGCCAAAGGCACTGCTTCAGTGGACATGAAATAAAGAAGGACAAGAAGCTGGACAATGGTGGAATGGGCAAATGCCATTAACAGATACAGTAATTTGTGATCCATAGGCATCAAAGCAGGAGTAAAAGTAAATTGTTATTTATTTCACAAAGACTATTGTGAAATGCAAAATTACTTGCATTGCAACTGAAGTAACACGGTACTAAAGTAATCCAAACCAAGTGTAAGTGAGAAATGAAACACTGGAATTTTAAACTGAAATTTTAATTCACCCACATAAGTTTCACCTCAGGGGTTTAGAGCAGTTCCTTCAACAACAGCAGTGATTACTGTTAACTGTGTTCCTTATATAAAAAATAAAAGCCATTTTTTCATGAGCAGTTCCAAATTTCAAGTGTCCCAAGTCTTTTTGAGGAAGGCAACTAATATCACAGGCTTCATTAAGAAATTATGAAGTAATTTTTTATTGTCTTAAAAAAATGGCAGCTCAAATATCAAGAGTGATGCATTACAGCACACATACTTGGCACAATACAGTGCTCAGAAGATATGCCTCTTTAGTGTCCCTGCATGATCATAGAATCATAGAATTGTCAGGGTTGGAAGGGACCTTAAAGATCATCCAGTTCCAATCTCCTGCCAATGGCAGGGACACCTCCCACTACAGCAGGTTGCTCAGAGCCCCATCCAGCCTGGGCTTAAAAACCTCCAAGGATGGGGCTTCCACCACCTCTCTGGGCAA
>JANIJG010016629.1:0-38212 GCA_024611175.1 Megaceryle torquata | reverse complement strand
GAATGTTTTAGGCTGGAAGGGACCTCTAGAGGTCATCTGGTCCAACCTCCCTACACAAGTAGGGACATCTCTACCTCGGGCAGGTTGCTCAAAGCTCCATCAAGCCTGACCTCAAATGACTCCAGGGATGGGACCTCCACCACCTCTCTGGGCAGCCCATTCCAGTGGTCTATCAGCCTCATATTAACAACTTTTTTCTAATATCCAGTCTAAACCTATCCTTTCTTAGCTTAAAACCATTGCTCCTTCTCCTATCATTACAATCCCTTTTGATTAGACATTCCCCTGCCTTCATGTAGGCCCCCTTCAGGTACTGGAAGGTCACTATTAAGGTCCTGCCGGAGCCTTCTCTTCTCCAGGCTGAACAGCCCCAAGTCCCTCATCCTGTCTTCATATGAGAGATGCTCCATTTCCCTGATCATCTTGGTGGCCCTCCTCTAGTGCACACTTAAAGTGAATGTTGAGGATAAGATGCAATATGACTGCAAATTACAGTAATTTCTTTAAACAAACTCAGACATTAACTAATAGATTTAATCCTGACCTTCTTCAAATAATGAAATGTTCATTTAAACTAATTCGTACCGTGCATTTTCTTTTGACCACTTCCATCTTCTTTCAGCATCAGCTCTATTGGCATATCGGGCTCAATATTAGCTAAGGACATTTTTGTTGATTCCCAGACTATATTAAGAGAACTGAAGTTATCAAATTTACTGCCTTGTTGGTCATATGCAGCCAAATCTAATACTGGATTGCGATAATTTGAAACAGGAACCTGAAAAAGAATGAATACTTTGAACAGCGCAGGAGGACTTTTTTAGTCATTAAAAGAAAAAAAAAAAGTCTCTTGAGTTCCATGAGATATTCTAACACTTATTACATGACTGATCTTCATTAAAATGAGGCACCAAAGCATTAAGCTGTAATTCAACTGCGAGGGTTTTCTTTGTGGGGTGGGTTTTTTTTTTAGCCACGGAATTACCTTAAAACAAAAATCAAACCATGCAGCTCAACTACATCATCTTTGCAATTCAAACAAATTAAAAAAAACCCATTTGTCAGAAGACATAGCTCAGAATTCTAGTGTTCATCTTGTGAAACTCATTATGATAGCAGTGTACTGATGTAGCCTAACTGACACACAAAGAAGCTAGAAAAACAGGTGAACTCTGAAATTACTTATAATACATAAAAGTCTCCTTCTCATCTGGTTATTACATAGAAGTTACTTAAAATGAGTCATCAACTTAATATACATTGCAGTTTCATGAGAGTAGGATGACTTTTATATTTGCCTTGTAATATTAAGACAACAAAACACAGTTTTATTCAGCAGCCAACACGCGATGGCACTCACTAGGATATAGAAGGAAGAATTCTTTCTGCTTAACAATCTACATGTATGCACTGGCCATTTCTTGTGCAAAGCTGAATACATCTGATGTCACTAAATAATACCTGCTGTATATGCTGACATAGGTATCCTCCTGTCAGCAGGCTTTCTGCCTTTGCTACTAAGACACAAACATACACTCATATAACAACACGTACGGTAAAATGTCTCTCAATACTCAATCGACTAGTTGGATTAGAATGAAGTGGTACAGACACAGTGTGTGTTCCTTAGAAACAGCTGCTGGAGACAGTTCCCTGCTCCCTCCTATTTTTTTTAAACAAGAAGTTGATCTCAAGAGAAGTCAGAAAAGCTTCCTCGTAGTGACACTTCTGCAAGAAGCCACAATCCAAATGCTTTTAAATGTACTCCTATTTCTGGTAGGTCCCTTTATAAAGCTGTTCAAATGATGACTGTAGGACACTCCCATTCAGACTGCTCTCTGCAGAGAGACACAATGATACCACTGGAGTTACTGCTACTCCTGCAGCAAGTCAGGTGCTTTACTTTGTACGTGGAGGTCCAAACACTGATTTTTAAGTTACAAGAACACATCCTTTTCCTATCACTCCTCAGGCTTACCACTTGCTTGTTTTGTTGCAGTAAAGGACAGGAGAGATCCAGCTGAGGACTTCCATAAATAGGAGTCAAGGTGAGTCGTGAAGGGACAGCACAAATGAACTTAACAACAACAGGCTCAACCGCTGGAAAAGGGTTTGTGACTGTGGGGTTGTTTCCAACTGTTAAGGCAACGACCTGTATATTTATGAAAAGAGGTAAGTGAGAAGAGAGAAAAGGACCACTGAGTTCAGGCATATTCCATTCACACACCTCAGTTACACTCTGATTTCAGAATGAACAACTAAAAATACAATTCTGAGGATTTACAGCAGCATTAAGGCACGGGAAGATTTAAAAAGAGATGCACATTTCAAGCACAGTTTTATACCATTATCAAAATACTATTCCTGGGAACTTTTTCTAGGTATTCATGTTTATCACTATGAAACTGATTCAAAATACAAGTCTTTTGTAATTTAAAAAGCTAACAGGCAGGTATTTTTCTTGCAGAGTGAGAACAGAACAGCCCAAAGACAATATTTATAGTCATTTCAGTCTGTTTAAAAACAGCTTATGTTTTACTTTACATTCCTTTTTTACAGAATCACAGAATGGTTTGGGTTGGAAGGGACCCTTCAAGGTCATCTAGTCCAACACCCCTGCAGGAAGCAGGGACATTTGCAACCAGAGCAGGTTGCTCAGAGACCTCACCAACCTCACCTGGAATAGTTCCAGGGATGGGGCATCTACCACCTTGCTGGGCAACCTGGGCCAGAGTCCCACAACCCTCAGTGTAAAAAATGTCTTCCTTCTCTCTAGTTTAAATCTCCCTCTTTGTTTAAAAGCAGCACTCCTTGCTTATCACAACAGGCCCTGCTAAAAAGTCTGTCCCCATCTTTCTGACAGGCCCCTTAAAGTACTGACAGGCCACAGTAAGATCTCTCTGGACCACGTCACTAAGTGCAGCATCCAATCTTTCCTTAAACACCTCCAGGGATGGTGACTTCACCACCTCCCAGGCCAGTCCATTCCAGGGTTCTATCACCCTTTCCTTGAGGAAGTGCTTCCTACAATCCAACTTAAACCTCCCCTGGCACAGCTTCAGGACATGCCCTCTCTCTGTTTTTAGCCCTCAACAAAGCGGATATAAACCCAGAGAAGGCTGTCTCAGTAGCTGGAGGGAGCTGTAGTTACCTGCCTCACCCCCTCACACACTGGTGCTAGCCAGAGCCATGCAGATGGGACCAGGAAGTGCTGAGGACAGCCAGCCAATGTGTGCACAGGCACACACTGCAACAACAATTTCCCCTTCTGAATTTGCACTTACAGAAATAGCTATACTTTGTACAGTGTTCACCGAGGAAATCAGTTAAACAATTTGGCACACCAAAATGTTTAGGCCTCAGAGAATTACAGGAGAAAAACATTAAATCAAAGTTAAATGCTTTATAGGCTGGCCAGGGTGAGTAAAGCAGGCTAAATCACTTCTGCATGGTGGAGAAAACAAGACCAGGTGGAAAATGACCACAGCCACTATAACAAAGACTGCACAAACATCAGAGCAGTAAATTCCTATGGCTGTGATTTGTTTGAATAAACAGAATTACACTGTAAGGTAACTTGGTTAAAGAGAAGCAGGTCAGGCAGAAGAGTCAGCCTGCTGCAGGATCCTATTTATGAAAACTGAAGCTGCACTTATCAGGATCTGTTTAACACGTTCTAAAACAAAGTTTCTGTGACTTGGCTTTATATTGCAATAAACCCATCATAAACCACTTTATAACACAACATTATGAAATGCTTAGTCTAAAACCTGTCCCTGTATCAACAGTACATAAACTATATACTTAACCAAGTTCTTTACTGGCTTTTTATAAAAACTACTTTTTATATAAAAGGTATATGGTATCACAAATCTGTCTGAAGCCTGTTCTCAATTACCTTAGCTCAGTGTTTGACAGAGGGCAATACAAATACCTTGTGGCACTTACTTGCTCTCCCAGGCTTTTGCAAGTCACTCTAACCCAGTGCTGGATGTTATTTCGGGACGTAGGAGGTCCAAACAAAGACATATCAATACTCTCTGGATCCTCAGCAGTGATGTTCCTGAAGAACTTTGAAGGTTCTTGTACCCATGGTCTAGGTCCTCCTTCAAATAACATATCCTTAGAGGAACCCAAAGTCACCAAAGCAACAGATGGAGGATCAACGGTCTGTAATGAATGAATGAATTACAGATTAATGATTCTATTTACACAGTTTAATTGTACTTTGCAAAAGAAACTTCCTTCTTAATGGAAAAGATATCTTGGCTATTTCAATTAGGCTATGATTTTTCCCACACTGTGGTTTCTAAGCATGGTTATTTAAGAACAGAGGTGTACCAAAATAATTAGCATCACCTTCAAGAATTCTGTCCAGTTGGATTACATACAATGGAATCCACAGAACCAAAGAAAAGTTTCAACTACATTCTAATCACACCCCTTTCAAGAAGAATTACAGCAAGAGAAAGACCCTTAATATACTCTTCTGAGCACATTCAGACTGATAGTATTCAACTACATTTTTTAAATAGGCAGTACTTTAAATCAATGAAATAATGTCAAATTTTTACTTTCACTTGACAGCATTCTCTCCAGCACAGTTCTGTGCATGCAATTATTCTCCTACACAAGTTTTACTTCAAATCTCCACAACAAACTGTACCGTGATGTGCATCACTGGGACAGCCTGTACTGTTTATCATCTCAGAAATTAACCCAACATTTGAATACACAATAACCAGTTGCAGCTTGTGTAACACATTCATCATATTACTGAGGTGTTCAGTAAGAAAGAAACAGCATCTCACAGAAAGGCTGGTTCAATTCTTTCCATAGGTACATTTTGGTAGGAAGAGAGGGAAGGAAAGGCCTGGCATAAATGTTCCTCTTTCCACCTGTTTACTCACTGGTTATATTTGTAAAATAAAAATAAAAACTCATTGGAAAACTATGAGATTTAGTCTCAGGTGTCTGCCTGCCTTTTGACTCCTGTTTATCTTTCTCCCACTTTTTATACATTTTTTTTTTTTAATAGATATATGCTGCCTGCCATTTCTGGGCATCATAAAATATTTTATTCTACAGAAAGGAGGGAAAAAAATGTGGAAATCACCCTTCTACACTTCAAAGAATTTCTTCACTGACATGTCTAAACATGGATTTTTTTTTACAGTGCACTTAATTTACCCTACTTGTCACCATATATTGGCTCTGTTGAGTACCCCAGAATCATTTAACTTTACACATGAAAAGCAGTGTTACAACATCTCAGAGATTTTTGCTAATAAATGTGAATGATATCATACAGAGGAAAAATTCCTAATTCAAGGGACTATGCTACCAATAATAGAACAATTCACACACTCCACTCAGGATTTCTCAGCATCTTCAAAAAGTTATACTCAGCTATTTAAGATATTTGACAGAAAAGCATATTTAAAAAGTAAAATCATCATTACAGTCACAAATGTGTAAGATTTGCACAAAGTTTTGTTCCAGATTTTTGGGGGGGGGGGGGCGGGGAGGAAAGCTATGGTCAAATTTATCAGAGTTCAGCTTTGCAGGTTCAGTGTCAGGTCTCTGAAGATGAGGGTAACAGAAGCACGTTTCACATTTCCATATATTGACCCAGTACTCGGGGTTGTTCTTCCCGTTTTCTTTAGTGAACCATCCAACAGTGAATTCTATTTCTCCCACTTGTAGGGAACAACCATACCTTTTCACGGCCAAGGCAAAGCTGGCTTGCAACATACATGTAGGTAAATTCTACTATATATATTTTCCACAGAGAAAGGGTTAAAACACAAATTCCCCAAAACAGTACATAGAATTTTTCTTGTGAATCAACCACCCACCTCATATCTTTTTAAACATACTCATTATATCCCAAACTTGCTATTTGTCATTTAAAGGTATCTGCAGTGATGCATTGCTTTAAGAACAGCAAAACCAGACTTACTTTTAATGGGAGATAAGCAGCAATGGTGATGCTAGCACTGAGGTGGACATGGGCACGGGTGTAACTCACAACAAGTGTTGTGTATCCTTGAGTTTCAGCTTTCACTCTAACTCCACTGCAAAAATCAGCCGTTGGCTTAAGCCTTCCTGTCAGACAAATTAAACATACATAAATACATATTTGGAGAGAAATGCCCAGGCATTTTAATGCAAGTTCTCAACAGAAGTATTTCCACCAGAAGTAAGTAGAGATGTTTTCTCCAGCCAAATGTGTAAAAATGTTCAGTATTAAATTATATAAATATAATATTACAATATAAATATAAACAATATAAATAGTATTATATGTTCTGTCTTATCTCAAACCCAACACTTACCAAAGTCTCCATATCTCACAAACTACTTTATTTTCACATTGTCCTAAACAGGTTATGTCTTTGTGCTAGTACAAACTAATAGATAATATACCTTTTACTGAATACTTTCATCTTGCTGTTCTAAAAGTCAAACTGGCTTGTAATTAAGCACAAATAAGTGACACTGTTTAGACAAGCTCTCCTGCACAGAACAAGTGGCTCTCTGGACAACGCATCATTCCTCTAGCTGAAGGTAAGGCATTCCCATGAAATTTCTCTGCTTGTTTACAGGACATTTCTGGGTTTGGGAGGGTTCTATTTTCTCTTTTTCTGAAACAAAAAGTCCAGCAGCATTCTACATTGTGACACTCAAAATAGCTGCCTCTCAGGCAACCAGATGATACAACACAGACTGGGTTTACTGGCTCAACAGCACAGGAAAGAGCTTCCATACAAGAGACACTCGGGAGAACTTAATGGTACATCAGAATAAAATACTGAATTCAGCAGACACACAACAAGAAAATTGTTCAGTGTCCACTTAGCCCAGCAATATTAATGGCAATCTTTAAAAACAACACACATACTCCAAACTTTTAATATACCTGACAAGAGGCATTTCTTAAAGCAATGATCTTAACAATGACAGCTTTGGCAAAATTTAAGCAGCTGATTGTCTCAGTTCCTTGTGAGCAAACAATGAACAGTGTCTTTATAGAACTGGAAGTACTGTCGGAGAATTTGGGCAAAGCATTTATTAATCCTAATGTTCTTGTAAGTCTTCCAGTGCTATTTACAAACACAATATATGTGGGCTCCTCCTACGAGAAAATTCATCAGCTTTTTTACAGAAGCACGTTAAAAATACTAAATCAGTTGAAAGACATACAGGAGACTACACATTATCCAATAAAGTAGTTGCCAAAATGCTTTCAGAGTCCCCCAAAACATTAAAAATATCGAAGGGAAGTTCTGCCTAAAAAGTAAATACATTCTCAAAATAAAACTTCTCTGATCCTCACCTCTGAAATTAAGCACCTCTATGGAAATACTGTACACAGCAATTGAAACAGGGATTTAACATCTTAATTTAAGTTTCAAAACAAGTATGGGGTCAAATCACCTTGAAGTGGCCTGAACACACCACGGTTTTCTATTTCCACAACTAGATCAAAGTGCGAGCAGTCGCTCAGTGGGACTGTCTCGCCCGTTTCAACATTTGTTAGGCCATTAATCCTCAGGGGCAGCTCCAACATTTGGCCAACACGTGCTTCAACTTGACATGGTGTGAACTCCATCCCACTAGGTTCAGTTACGTACACCTGAGAGAGAAGGAAACACAGGACAGAGATGTATGAACTCAACTCCACAGAAAGGTACCAGGGGAAAAAAAAAAAAAAGAAAAAGAAAAAAAAAAGAATATAAAGAAAAATAGACTTCAATATGCTCTCCTCATTTTCATTATTAGCCTTCTTGTATAATTCTCCCAACTGCTGATTTCCCTGTGATGGTGGAAACAATTCTTCTTGGATTCAACATTGCTTTTGTGTTTACCTGTCACAAAAAGGCCCAGGAAAAGCTTGCTACTACTATAGTGCCTTTTTCCCCCCTAACAGTCCAAGTTCACATTAGCTTGATGAACCTTTAACTGCTACTTCTATAATACTCTCTTCTGCTTTGTTGATTTTGAAGTGTGGACTCAGTTGCACGGTATCTCCAGGAGGTACTATCACCATCTGGGACAGATTGAGTATCCAACCTTGATGTTCCTGGCATAAATATTTGAGGTAGACCTGACACTGTTAGCAAGGCTCCCCAGCCTTCATCACTCACAGCAACAGGTGTGCAGAACTTAAGAGAATTAATGACCCAAACATTCCCTCAAAGTGGTTTTTTTTTTTTCTTTTCTTTCTTGCATTTCTGTTGGCGAAACGTTTTTAACGTGTAACATGCCAGAAATCAACAGTAAGTGAGCAAATATCCACTGCCTAATCTAACAACCTTCTACTTCAACAAGTAATCTTTATGTGAAAGAGACTTTGGAAATGAGGATTACTTTCAGAAATAAGACTGGCAGAAATAGATCTTCTATGTTATGGTAACTGGTATGTTGATGAACAAGCTGTAACTGCCTAATTTGTTACTCTGATTTGCTACTTCCTCCATTAATGTTAAAGAATTCACCACAGGCTGACTGCATGCTTCATAACAATCACTATGATCAAAGCTCTTAATTTGCAGTAACTTCCCAACCACCTTCAAATGGCTTCAGGATACAATACTGTGCAGAGTTAAAACTGTAATCCTTGTGGAACATAGTTAACTATTCCTAAAAATTGCTCACTGAGGTCAGTAAATAAAACTCTGAAGAGTTATTCTACAAAGAATTGCAATTCCTAACACGAGAACAAAAGCATTCAAAAATAACCCATTCAGATTGTGCACGACACTGCTTGAAAGCTCAGAGAGAGAGACGCATTTTTCGTGTCTTCAGGCTTTGACTTATGTTTGAGGATAAGAAGTTTTAACTGAAAAAAATTTCACTTCTCCATCTTCTGCTGGCAACTGTCACACTGAAAAAAAAAGCAGCATGCTGGGTTGTCCAACAAATAATCTCAGAGCAAGTCTGTAAACTAAATTCTGCACAAGTTTTAATTTGTGTCATTATTTTGAGCATTTAAGTCATTATTTTCAGCATGAAATTTAGTATCTCTCAAATCCAAATACAAATACAAAAAATTTTGTAGAATTGACATAAATAATCTTGAGCACAAAACCCAAGCTGATTTGTCCCTCAAAAACCCCAGCACTAGTAGGTGCAGCTGTTGCAAGTAAAATTACGTTAGAAATCATTCCCAAGACACGCAGACTAACAAAATAAAACAAAACCAAAACAAGACTTGGCAGTCTTGACCAAACACTTATTTTAACACTTCTGTCCAAAGGGACTTTGGCGCAACAGAAGCGAGCACAGTACAACACTTAGAGCAGTGCTGTATATAAGGATACTTCACAGTTAGGAGGTATTTGGTAGAGCTAATGTATGAATATGATTCAATCAGCTTGTTCCCCACCAGCTGCTAAATTACAGGCAAGTATCCTGGAAGGAAGATGCACTGCCCTGGGGCTTGCAAGACATGCTTCCTAAATCAATCTTGATGCTCCCTCGGAAATCAATGGCCATCACCTTTATAAAGCCTTAGTCAGATGGAGGTTGTTTGCCAGCCTCAATAGTGTCTGCTCAGCATAAACAAACCTATTGTGTTTATGACCATGCAGTTAGACAAAGCCAGTCTCTGGATCCCAGGTTAGTCCCATGTGCTCCGTGCACCAGTGTTTAGTTTTTTGGAGGTCAGGAGCAAGTTTCCTCTGTCAGGCTTCCATTCCAATGCTTTAACTCTTCACAAAAGGCTCAGAGCTAAAGCATAGATTAAAATGTCTGAATCTGTGAAGGTAGTAGAGCAGAACTACTTCACAGTAGTGAACATACCCCACAGTAGCCCTTACTTTTAGTTTCTATTTTCTCACAGTACAAGTCTGCTAGCTCTTAACAGCTTGACAGAGAGAATAAAACACTGACAACTTCATTAAGGAAAACTATCTGTGTCCAAAAGACACAAGGAGATACTTCCACATCACAGAATAGTAGGGGTTGGAAGGAACCTCTGGAAATCACTCATCCAACACCCCTGCTCCAGCAGGGTCACCCAGAGCATATTGCCCAGGATTTCCTTGTCCAGGCAGATTTGGAATCTCTCCAGAGAAGGATACTCCACAGCCTCTCTGGGCAGCTTGGGCCAGGCTCTGCCACCCTCACAGCAAAGAAGTTCTTCCTCATGTTCAGGTGGAACCTTCCTCAGTTCCTGCGTGTGCCCATTGTCCCTTGTCCTGTCATGGGGCACCACTGAAAAGAGTCTGGCCTCATCCTTTTGACCACCACCCCCTGTTTACATATTGATCAGCATTGATCAGATCCCCTCTGTCTTTTCGTCTCCAGATGAACAGCCCCAGAACTCTCAGCCTCTCCTTGGCACAGAGATGCTCCAGTCCACTCAGCATCTTTATAAGCCTCTTCTGGATTCTCTCCAGTAGTTTCTTGTCTCTCCAGAACTTTGGAGCCCAGAACTGGCCACAATACTCCAGAAGTGGCCTCACTAGATCAGAGCAGAGGGTGAGGAGAATCTCCCTCTACCTGATGGCAATACTCTTCTTCAGGCACCCAAGGACACCACTGATCCTCTTGGCTACAAGGGCCCATTGCTGAACTCGTTGTCCACCAGGTCTTCCATGTCCTTCTTCTTGGAGCTGCTTTCCAGGAGGTCAACCCCTCACCTTTACTGGTGCATAGGACTCTATCTACGCTTGCCCTTGTTGCTGAACTTGGTTCCCCTCCACCCAAGTCTCCAGCCTTTCCAGGTGTCACTGAACAGCAGTTCAGCCCTCTGGTGCACCAGCCACTCCTTCCAGTTCTGCACCATCAGCACACTGGCTGGTCCACTTTGTCCCTTCATCCAGGTCATTGATGAATATGTTGAACAAGACCAGACCCGGTACTGACCCGTGGGGAACACTGTGAGCTACAGACCTCCACTGAGACTGCGCTGCTGATCACAACCCTCTGAGCTCTGTTGTTCATCCAGTTCTCAATCTACCAATCAATGACAGTCTGTCAAAAAACACTTAAGATTATAGATTTACAGTGTTCAGTGCTGTTAACCACAGCAGTTTTTTCCTCTCTCCTTGCACACTTTCCTGCAGAGCCACTACACATACTGTGCCTGTGATTTTTCATACCATGCCACACCACACACTGACCACCCTGACCAAATCCTAAGAATAGGGTATGTTTTGCAC
Source organism: Megaceryle torquata (assembly GCA_024611175.1). Classification (NCBI taxonomy): domain Eukaryota; kingdom Metazoa; phylum Chordata; class Aves; order Coraciiformes; family Cerylidae; genus Megaceryle; species Megaceryle torquata. The sequence goes on along the minus strand of JANIJG010016629.1, from coordinate 27,041 downwards.
ACAGATGACAAAATCCCGCTTGGAAGGGATATTTTTCATTCACCTTTTCTCCTTTTTTTCCTAAAAGGTGATTTCTTCTGGATGATCTAGATTCATTAAATGGCACTATATTCATTTCAGCTATTTATCCAGGCAGAAATTTCCTTGCATATCTTGATGACTTAAATGTCACTCTTTTATATTGAGTGAAAACCCCCATCTCTTACCCCGAATAACATGGGTTTAGTTTGGCTTTTCTGCTTAACTGACTGGGCCAGCATTAAATTACTATTTACTTTTTGCACTCAAAACTTTCAACAAGACAAAAAGAATTGCCAAGGAAATCAGGAAGGGGCAAAATTTGGAGTAAAGTCAATGCAGTGGAGAGTCTGAATGCCCAGAAGCACAAGCTCTCAAGCCAATTGCTTAACCTGCCACAGGGCAGGCAGGTAAGCCTCTTGGGAACAGTTTGGAAAGGGGAACGTCTGTGACATTCTCAGCTCCTTTGCTGTTTTCAAAAGCCATATTCAAGAGTCACCAGGGAAAATAAAGAGTTGTACCTTCATTTCTCCATAATGCAATGGATTCTGAACATCAATTGCCTGAATAACACTGATGCCAATATCACTCCCAGTTGTCATCACTCCCTTGACTGTCACTGTAGCAACTGCCTGGTTAGAATAGGACCAGCTGAAATTTCCACTTCCACCATGAGCCTAGAACACAGAGAGAAAAATCTTTCAAATATTGTATAAAGTATACAGTTTCACGTTTCTTATCTGCCAAACCTTTGAATACCTTGCATGAAAACCAGGGACATAGTGAGCAATGACAATGCTATTACTGAGAAATTACAAATAAAATAACACTTCAGAACTTTCAAATAAACAAGGTGAAGTAAGAGGTGAGATTTCTACCCTTCATTCACTTAAATTTCAGCTTTCTTCATGCACATCATATGTGCTCAACAGTGCTGCTAACCCAAATATCTCTCCCTCAGCTGCAGAAGTCCCAGGGACTGACAGCGCTCAGAATCAGCAGAGCATTTCTCAAATGGGCAGACCCGAGGCGAGGCACATGAGATTATTGTGCTTCTGAAAGTTCCCACTGTTTCTCTGTTGCTGACAGCCAACGGGGCTGATCTGGGGTTTCATAGCTGCTAGCCTGACACTCTGTACCTACTACCTTCCTTCAGTGGGAGTTGTTCAGGGATCTAAAGGGAAAAGAAGGCAAGAGGGGAAAAAAAGTTTAAAAAAAGTAACTTTTTTTTTTTCCTTGCAACAGAAGCCATCTTATTAGCACAAGTAAGATCAAAGCAATCAACAAATAACCAGATAGCTGACAAAGTAAAACCTAGAAGTCATTCTGATACCATCTGGAAGGAGTTACTTCAGCTATAAACAGAATCTGGCTAGATCCAAAAATCGCTTTTGACTTATTTTCAGAAAAAGTCTATTCACCAATTTAAGATAGCCTTACTCAAAAACTATCGAGTAGGAGGCAAACATTAATCTACAGGCAGGAACAAGTCAAGCTGTGTGCTGTTGTAAACAACCACTAGTATTGCTGAATGGGCAGACTGGGAAAATGTTCTTAGTTTCAGTAAATGCAAACTAATTGATATGTTGGGAGAAAAAAAAGTTTGTATGTTTTTAATGAGAAAAATCACAGTAAAGGAAGAATACTGATTCAATTATTGGAGTAACATGAAGGAATGTTCTCTAGTGAGATATTTGTTGATATATGCAAGATAAGATGAGACAAGAATAGAACTGTAAAAGAGGTGGGAAACAGAAAAAACATATTTACTTCCCCTTATTGAGAAAAGTCTAGCAGAGGTTATGAGGAAGTACTGAAAATGCTGATTTGTACTAAGACTTCTTACCACACTCTGCTGGTGTGGTTGGGTATAGCATGAATGAAATCAAACTCTAATCCCACAGAAATTAAAAATTCAGATTAAAATTAAGAAATCAAAAGTATTTTTAAAATTCAAAAAAGTACTGTAAAAAATTAGAAACTAAAAATGCAACTAAACTCAAGTGGCATTAACTTCACATTTACACTAGTGAGTGTAAATTTCTCCTTATGAGATTGATTTGTTTACCTCAGATGTACCTCTTTTAGTACACTGTTCACTAGAAGAGAGACCCAAAACTCAGCACTGTTTCATTTTTAAAGGGAGAGGTAGGAGGAACTGTGCTTGAGTGCAGGATCTGGGTATCATTGTACTGGGATAAGAGTCTGGGCTGAGGAAGCAGAATGTTCTTTTCCCCAGTTAGACTATACTTTGGATACTGGAAGAAAAGCCATGTGCTTCATAGAGCATAAAAACACACATTAGGAATGTAAGAAAAAAGTCCTTTTAGACAGGCACACTGTAAATTAAATTTGTCTCCCTATAACTTTTTATTAGAAGCATGAGATGTGTGGTGAATGGAGGATACTGTTGTCAAAGGCTGGGAGGCTCTTTAATCTTGCAATGCCCTTTGTGCAGTCACTTCACACTCCAATTCAAGCTCCCATCCTCCCATCCCTTTAAAGTAAATGGTCACCTTTAATTACCATGAAGTTTGATACCTGGCATGTTTTATGTAATTCAAACCACTCTGTATGTACTTTGTGTACTTTTTTTAAACTCTACATTAATTGTCACAACTAACATCCAACAAAACTACTCCAAATCACATTTTGGCTACCACCATGCCTGAAGTATCCAAAATCAACCCTATAGAAGAGGTTACAGGCTTCTCTGAGTCTGCCTGAGCAGCACCTCCTGCATTCAGATACTACTTTGGCATACCTGTATGGTGTACTGGTAAACTCCGGCTTTTGGCTGCCAAGGAAATGTCAAAATGCTGGGCAAAAGAACTATGGGAACATATATTTCTACATCTTGCTGGTTTCGCACTGGAACTGGTAATGTATGAACACCTCCATCCTATAAAAAGGAATGGCACAGTATTACAAATGGCTTCCCAGAATTAATGTCTAGTGCTTATATATAGACAAGCTCTTTACAACATCTCGGAGAGAAATTAAAACAATTATTTAGGGTCACTTACAGTGTTACAATGTATTAAATGAGGAATATGCCTATGGAGATACAGGTGCACAGAGTCACTTAAAAGGCAAACAGTCATAAGAGATACAATCTTTCACTACTCGTAGTTTTTGAGACCATCTGGAGAACTAATTTGTTAATGCCATGCCTGCATATATGCTTTGTTCATTCCACTCCACAGCAGGTGAAGATGAAACTCAGCCTTAACACCCATTCCTCAACCCACCCCAAAACACGGCCCTTTACAGCTTTGCTTGTAACTGCAATACCATAGCCCTCTGGCACCACATACCGTTTCTTACTGGAGTTCTGAAGTAAAACGTGAACAGCTCTCAGTAGAGCTCATTTCATTCAAGAGTATCTCTGACAGAGAATGAGCACAGCTTATCAGATACAAGGATCTACTAAATGCTGCTCAAGGAATCACTAAAATGATTTCACAGCAAATGTCTCAAAGTGTTGAATTCTTGCAAAAGTGAATCACTTTCAGAACATGTGTGCTAGTTAGCCATCCAATCAGCATCCTGCCCAACTAGCAGAAAGGTAATGATTATTAATTTGAAGAAATTTGCAGGCTGATAGACTTGGCAGATTTTCATTCCAGCACTTAGCATCACTTAACAAATGACAGAAAACTTTCCAAATGTAACTGAAGGAAGAATAAGGCCAAGATATGACACTGATGATCCTACCACGATAAATTGTAAGAATCGCTCAGAGAATGTGAGAGGACCTTTGCACCAGCACAAGGAAACTATAGGTGCCCACATAAGTAGCCACCATGAAAAAAAAAAATCCATGCTGTGCACCACTAGTTTAACATGTGTTTCCCACACACTCGGTAGCAAAATTCCACTGTTTTTATTTAAGCAAATCTTGCTGACTTAATTGACAGTTTTCCTGCAGTAAGGATTTTAGAATTTGGTTCTCAATCTGTTTAAAAAAAAAAACCAGCTTAGACTCATGTAATTCTTAAATTCCTTTTACTATGTCACTATTAAGTCACTACTGTACAAGTAAATCAGAATAGCTATTATAAGAACATACCTGATCTACTACCGATGTCAGTGCAGCATCAATAATGGTCTGACCCTTCTTTATTGCTTTCACATAATGATATGATCCATTCAGAGAGGTCTGCAGAACCTCAAAATACTCTCTGGACAGCTTTGTATTAATTCTGATATTCTAAAACCAGAACATTAGATATTGCCACAGGTTACTGACTTTAATACTGTACAGACAGTACAGTATTAAATATTAAATATATTACCAACAAATCAATGAGAGAACAATTGTTTAATAACATAGTTCAAAGAAACTTATCTGAAACTGAGTATAAATTTTACTCTGTGAAAATTTGTCTTTCAACAGGATTGTATCTTTCAGAAAGCATTAACTCCACAGAAAATATTTACTTTTTAAATTATCAGCGACATGTAATTTAACTTTCAGTGGTATAAATATCAGTACTTCTCATAATTCATATTTTATAATCACTTCCTAATTTTGTTATTCTTAAACCGAAAACAGGAAGAACACAGAAATATTCTGCCCCAATAGCACATCTCTGAGATCTAGCTGAACCTCAGATGCAACTTCCAGTTTTTTTCTACAGCACTTACACTCCAATGGGTGCTTTCACATGAATCACCCAGAGTGCTTTATTTAAAAAAACAACCACCCAAAACCAACAAAAACCCAAAGGGGAAAAAGGAAAAGGCAAGAAACAACCTGCTTTGAAATGTCCTAGCTCAATGTAAATAAGAAACTGCTTGACTAATTTCAAAGACAGACAGGATTTAGGTGTCAGACACTCAGAAGTATACCAACATTTCAACTTACATCAGATAAATACACCTTATTGCTTGATTTATCATATACTTCAATTGTAATTTCATAAAGTCTGCCTGTTTCTAGGACCCATCTGTCACCTGGATGAACTGTAAAACCTACAAAACAGGAAATATTGAACAGCACAAACCAACAGCCTCTTTACATGATGTATATAAGCATTTTGCTTCTGGTGCCCACACTCTGAAGATGCACATTCATTGTTTTAAGCTGCTGAATACAAAGATGAAAGAAAAGAAATAAATCTTTACTACTAAACCTATTTTGCATTGAGCTACTTTTATGAATAAACTTACTCTACTATGAAAAGCAATATGAGAAATGGAAGTGTGTATATACGCAAAGAATAACATTGACACAAAAACAAGGCAAGAAAATACATTAAGCAACCAGAAAAATTGCAGCCAGTACCAACCTAGATACCCTGGGTTTACAACATAGATAGTGCTGTTTGGCAGCCTGGAAACCCCCTGCATGCGAATACCTGAAGTCTCAGTAAAGGAACAGAAAAGTTATGGCAGAAGTCACGTAGAAAAATCTGCTTGTTCCTGGGGCTCCTTGTGCCTCTTTGGGTATTTAAAGCTAATTGTACACTGAAAATAAATGTTATCCCCGCTACCCTGAATGACAGTGAGCATTTCAGAGAGATTCCACTAGAGAACAGAATGCTCTAAATATAAAAATTTAATAAAGCCCCATCACATTTCCATGATGACTGAGAGGAACAGACACAATTTAATTGATCTTTTGCCAATCTAATTTTTTGGAACATTTTGAGGCTTTAGGCAGCTCTGCTGAGACTGAATTCACAGCAGTGCAGCTCTCTGTCTCCACCAGGTACTCCTCATTTTCAAGGCTACTGGTACAAATGTGAATAATTTTATCTTTTTGTGCTGCAAAAGGTGGAAGGTTTGTCTCCTGCCCCAAAGACATGGATGGAAAAGCATCACCTAGGAAGGATACTCTTGTGCCCTAGTACAAGGTTAGTGTGTCCCTGCTTCAATGCAGTCACAACTGATGTTGCCTGGTCCAACTTGGCAACTGGCCAAGTCGGATCTCCCTCAGGACTGAGCACGTTGTTCTGTAGCTGCAGTTCATACTGATCAGACGGCATCGTCAATTCTGCACATAAAACAAGACAACATACGAAACAATAAAATCCAGTATGTCAGTGTTTGGATGCTGCTAATTTTTGCTGATTAATTTTTATTGCTGCCTAGTGCACACATTAAATCAGTATTTTTCATGTCTTGTAGAAACAGCATTTCTGTGGTATCAACACACAGAGAAAATGAGTCTCTCGTGTTTCTTTGAAGCTGCAATTTTATAACTACTGTCAACCCACTGTTTAGACCTAATACCAGTTTCAAAAGTGGTCAAATTACTTTGTAGAAGTTACTGACCATTTCTGCCACTCCCTTCTGCTGTAGCGAGCCTAGTTCACTAGCCTAGTAAAACATTTCCTGTCTAGTTTATTATAAAAAAAAAAAAATCCCAAACCAACCCAAACCCAAAGTCAAGTCATTGCCAGTACAGGTTCCTTGCAAGCAACAGCTGCAGTTACAAACTTGCACACTGGTAAATAGACTTAAAGACAGCTAACCAACACAGGAACTTGTCAAGAAAACATTTTCTGTTAGAAAAATTACTGTTCTAAATTTTATTTAACATCTATAATGATAAGAGGTAGCTCCTATTCTATATTACCCTTATTTTCACACCCTTGACAAATCTGCAAGAGTATATTCTTTACAGACATACTTGTTTAGTTAGATCATCACATGCTTCAGGAGAACTCTTAAATAACAACGAGGTAGTTTATACACAATTTAAAAATTCTCAATGGTTATAAATTCACACAAAGCATTAAAAAAAATTAGAACAAAAAAAAGAAAAGACAATGGGACAAACCTGTAATCTTGCCTTGCCTTATTTTCTGAACTCTGTACTGAATTGATGTTCCTACCAGAAGATAAATGTCATATGCTGGATTTAAAAGGATGTTTTCCAAAATAAGCAATCTGACTTCTGCAGGATGTACATGCTATTGATTGCGGGAGAAAAAAGAAAAAACAACCACATTTAAAGCAGTTCATTTGTTTGAAACAGACCATGCAGCAATAATTTACAATCTGTAAGTAAAAAATATTATTTGCTGTAATTTGCTCTTTATTATCATCTTGGATTTTGTCACAGAAGGAAAATGCAAGGGATGATGAATGGTATAGAGACCTGCCCTGTACATACAGTGCAAGGCTAAAAAAAAAAATTCCAGTCTGTATGGACATCAGTTTTCTGGAGAATACAGAAAAACTTGAGACAGATGCAAAGTGACTATTCAGGCATTTAGAAATTTATTTTCCCTGCTGTAAAACATGGTACCTCTGTACAATATGCCCATTGTGACTTCACTGCAGAATCCGTACCAAACTCACTGGTCTTTTAAATTAGGAATACAACAAATAATTGTATAAATTCTATTACAGTTGTTTGAGGGATGTTCACTGAAAATATGCAGTCTGGCAGCAGTGAAAGATTTAGAGGAACTACTAACCAGAAAACCATAAAAAACTGCAAGTGGAACGATATTATTTTAATTTCACTTCCAGTATCAGCTCAAAACTAATTCAGAAAAATAAATACTAACACAGAAAACTAACCAAGCTACAAGCATCCAAGATTAAAAAAAAATAAGACTGATATCATATAGAGTAAATGTATTCAACACAATCAGGTAGGATTGTAACAAAAATACAGTTCTTGACATGCACTGTTATTTGTGCCACATTACTGTTTATACATACAAGTAGATAGCATCTTCACAGAGCACTTTTTACAGTTATGGGTTACCCAGTTGGAGCCAGTTCTAATTCTAGTACAACAACATCTAGCAACACAAATCTGCAAAACCAGACTGCAGATATGGTATGAACTACAGAAACCCCACAATTTTATAGATGGATTTTTTTTAAGGTGCAGTATTAAGTTGATACCAGCACAGTGCCAAGTATTCCTGTAAGTGATAACCCCTAAAACCTGTCTCAGGTCTCTGTAAATTTTATTAAAAGAAAAACCAACTCTGTTACCCAAGTTAAATGAAAACCTCAGTCATCACAAGTTACAAAGCAAGCAGCAGCCCGGACCTACAGAGCAGCTGGGCAGACCGCCAACGCTGCAGTTTAACACCCTTGTAGAACTGACACTGATCCCAAAACCCTTCCTGAGAGACCAGAATCTAATGAGGTAAAATTAGATACTAACGAAGTATTCATATGATGCTCATTTCAAGCACAATAGGAAATAAAGGTATACCAAATATAGTAACCCTTGTTCTAGCTATTTATTTGTTAAGAAGAGACCTAAAGTGCTCTAGTTAGTTACTTTATAAAGAGCTAAAGGGCCAATGCCCTCTCCAGCATGATCCTCGTTATATATATAATATGAATGACTATCAGGAGTAATAGAAATGTGCAGTATTTGAAGTGTATTCCTCTGCTGCAGGTCCTTTTGTCAAAGAGTCAGGTTTAGAGACAATCCCTGGCACATGCACCATCCTGGGTTAGGTAACCACATCCAGCCTTTTCAGGGTGATCAAAAGCAGCACTGTCACCTTTTGTGATGCAGGCTACAGAGCCAACCCACTAAAACAGAGATGCAGCATCAATAAATGCAATGGGAACAATACAGCATGGCAAACTAACAGTACCCTTGTAACACTGGATATAAGACTAAAGAAAGAAAAATATGAATGCAAGTTTCTTACCTTATAGACACTTTCTTGTATTCTTGCTTTTAATTTAGAACTCCCTGTTTTCATTCCAGACACCAAAATGGTATCTCCTTGCTTGGCAACTTTTTCCATCTCCGATATATAGGAAGGTGGAATATAAGTGGATTCTAAGAACTTGAGTATACTGAAAGGTGAGCCAAAAAGTGAGTACAAAATTGTTAACAAATCCTTGTAACCCCACAGAGAAACAACACCAGAATCTATTTCCAGCTATTTCCATTTTTAAGCAAATTTAAGATGTCTGCCTGGGACCAGATATCCAAATTTTACTCACTCCAAGATATCTGCAGCTAATTTCTGTGACTGATAAAAGTTTGTTAGAAGCTTCTTTATGGGCTTTCCAAGAGATATCAGAAGACTGCACGTGTTGTCTATAATGACCCCACCAGTTCTTACAGTAGGTGTTGACTGCAAAAGCTCTCTGGATTACTGTGGAACAACTAATGTGAAAGACCTAAAGCTTATGTTTATAAAAGCAAGAGCTTAAACCAGAACAGAACTTGAACCAATATGAAGAAGCCCTGATGCATTTAATAAATGACTATGAAAAAAATCTACAAGCAGAATACTTGTAGTAACTGTTAGACAATTCAATGAGATGTGATAGAGAGGAAAGGAATTTGCCATGAATGGGTAAACAACAGGACAGAAATGGAAAGAGGACGGTGTTTTAAGGGCTGCCAGATTCCACATGCACGTGATCTGCTTGGCTTTATGTGCAGTAAAGTCAGCAAGGCCATACTGAGAACAGTTATGAATATTAACATATTTACAACAGTTGATCATTTATTTTGCAAAGCTATAACACCATTAGAACATTTTGATGTTATTATAGCTGTGCTAAGAGTAGAGCATATATCAATATTAGTTTGGTTAAAGTAACATCTCTAGGAAATGTACTGAAACAAAAAGTTCCATGTGGACTAGGCCTTGGATCATTAAATCCCACTGAAAAATTAACTCACTGTCTGGCCCTTGCTGTAGAGAGGGGCCTCACACACCGGCAGCTTCAAATGTATCCACAGGCCTTCCTCAGGTAACGCTGTGCATTTGTTTCTCTAAGGCTGCAGAACTGGAGTCTCTGTTTACCCAGTAGCAAAGAGTCTTGTGTGCTACCCCTACCCCATTTCTGATGTATTTGGAATATAGGTGTGAGGATGTAAGTTAACTGTTAGCCATTCTGCTTTCTAAGAGAACTGGTTTTCCCACATGCCAGTCATAGAACCATCCTATAAATAAAGCCAGGTTCTTTACAGAAAGATAGAGCTTCCTACATTATTTTACATCCCAGCAGCTACCTACATTTTGTTGTTTTCTAAAGTAACTGAAGCCTCTGGTGCATGGGTTTAAATCTGTTTCATCTTACAAGCTTACTGTATGTTAGGGATGTTTTGACTAAAGCTGAACCCAAGAAGTGTCTGTAAACTTTTGTGAGAAAAACCCACGTTTCACATGTTTGCAGTCTGGTCAAATTCAGGCACTTTTTTTTTTTTTAACAACATTCACATTGACCACAGTTAAGATTCACCAAGATTTACCAAGAACTCCACCTCCATTAAGTCAAGATTCATTAATATGATGAATAGCAGCATAAGACTGCTAGGTAACATGATCCTGGTGTTGACACCAGCTGGTGTCAGTGCAAAGATAAAACTCTTGGAGTCCAACCTAAAAAGTACCCCATATGAGGTACCGCTAATTCTGGTTAGTGTGATGTGGATAGAAACTCAAATTTCTTTCTGAAGCCACCGAAGATCAGAATAATGAAATCATTACTGTAAAACTACATAGTGCACATGCTTAATCAAATGATTAAAAAAAAAGTTAAAGGCCAAAATCTGGTCTGGTGACAAATAAAGTAGGAAAAATAAATTCATTAATTAATCATATGGTCTGGATTCTATACCTAACCCTGCCACAGATGAGCTTTTCTGACTACAGGGCAAGAACTCCACCTCCATTCAATGGAAGGAATATTTCCTTATACTGAAAATTCCTTATCTCATTAATGAGTTGAAAAGCACTTTCAAGATCTTTGGATAGAAGTTTCCACAAAATACAGCACTTCTAAATCTTGGTTAACTTATTCTTTGAGTCAGTATAGAGGGTGAACCAAGCACTATGGCTTAAGCAAGTGCTTTCCATTATTTGGAAATATATTTCCATATATTGAATACCTTTATTGAATATTTTTCATTGAATTATTTCACCCAGCCTTATGAGACAAACTATCTCACAGCCACTTGGCCCTCTCCAATTTAAAAGTTAGCTACTTTGAAAGCTATTTCAACAGCTGAACTACGTGTTGACTGAAACCTGAACCTCTTCAACTTCAGAGAGCTCTTTTCTGAAATGGAAGGGGACTTTTTTTTTTTCCCTTATAACAAAAATTAAAAATAAACCTCTCTGCTGAAATCCTGAGATAAAAGTCTTACTGGTAAAACTTTCCTTTGCAAAAGGTGTTTCAGGACAATCAACAACTGCATCTATTTACTTATAGTTGTTGCATTAGAGCTCAGCTGGGCTGTTCATCATTAAATAAAATGGGAGAGTGCACAGGCTGTTGAGTAGGCACTTAAACTCCCTGAAACAATTGACCCATAAGCATTATTTCAGGCATCAGTTCAGTAAACTGCCTAGATGTGGAGAAATATTCACAAACATCAAAATTAATGGGTACAAGACTTTTGAGAACATATTAAATGAACTTACCGTAATGCATTGTGGGAATCTGAGATGCCATCAGCCTCTGTGTCTTTTACTATTGTCCAGTCAAAGACTAACCCTGCCAATGTGCTGAAAGTGTTGCCTATAAATCAAACAATCAGATTAAACCAGAAATAAAATAACAAGCACAGAGTCTTCCTGGAACACAAACTAAGAGTCTTCCCCTGGGGAAATTTCTGTCTTATGGTCACAGCTTAAGGTCAGGGCAGCCTGCTAGACCTGTAAGAGATGCTCTCTGTTAATCGCCCTCCTTCCCCAAAGGGGAAAGGGAATAAGGGAGAGAGACTTAGCAATTAGATCAGGAAGCTAGAACAGCTTTAATGAAAATTATAATAATAAAAATGGAATATATACAAAACCAGTATCAAACCCAACCCCCCCAATGGTAATTATGTCACTGTCACCACTGTTGCTTTGGAGCAGGCACTGGGAAAGACCCAGATTGGGCCCAGTGTCAGACAGGAACTGCATTCAGGAGCTGGATTCTGGTACGGGATTCAGGAACACACAGATCAGGCTCAAAGGCAGAATGGACAGAGTCCTCCTCTGATGCCAGTCATTGAAGAAGTGAGGAAGAAGTCCTGAGAGCTGAGCCAGCACTCAGCCCTTGTGATCCCTCAGCTTTATACCAAATATGATTTATATGGATGGAAAACCTTGCTGGTCAGTTTAGAGTCACCTGTCCTGTCTGCTCCTCTCTGCGGGAGCAGCCTTTTACTTTCTGCACCCCCCATGTGGTACACAAGATCCAGCAGTGGCCTTGGTCTGCACACCAACCCTTGGTAGTAACTCTAACCATGGGGTGTTATCACTGCCAGCAGCAGACACTGCCTGTGAAAACAGGCTGCTGACTTCAGACAGTGCAGTGAGTTAGAAGAACTGAGCTGAAAAGTAAAATCACTGAACAAAATCGGTTCTGTTCTCACTCAAAACAAAACACTTATACCTAAAAGAAGCATTACCAATATTTAGTTAAAATCATGTGTCTTGCTTTACTGACTTTGGCAAATGGTAGATAGTCTGTTAACTGGCTTTTCTGCTCACGTTTTTCAACACCCTCTGCCACTATGTTTTTCACAAGGCTCACCAAAAAGGTACAGGTGGCTAGGACCTACCCTCCACTTGTTAGCCCCCAAGATACCATTAGTACCCACCACCTCCTTTCTCTTTTGACCACAAAAGCAGGACATCAAAAAAGCCTGCTAAACAATCCCTCATTTTGAAACACATGGATTTGGATAACTTGAGTTCACAGCACTGATAAACCACACCTTCCACATATATTGTTTTGGTTTTGATCACAACCACAATTTACCCATGACAGAAATAAATCTTAACTCAAACTGAGCACCTTCTTTCTAGAAGCTATGAACCATAAGAGCATGAATTAGAATGCTACAGGCTCGGGTCTAAGTGGCTGGAAAGCTGTCTGGCAGAAAGGGACCTGGGGGTAACTGATCAACAAGTGGTTGAACATGAGCCAGCAATGTGCCCAGGTGGCCAAGAAGGCCAACAGCATCCTGGCTTTTACTAGAAATAGTGTGGCCAGCAGAACCAAGGAGGTGATCGTCCCTCTGTACTTGGCATTGGTGAGGCCACACCTTGAGTATTGTGTTCAGTCTCGGGCACCTCAATACAAGAAAGATATTGAGGGGCTGAAGCACATCCAGAGAGGAGCAACTAAACCAGTGAAGAGCCTGGAGAGCAAGTCTTATGAAGAGCTAGTCTTATGAAAAGCAGCTGAGGGAACTGAGGTTACTTAGTCTGAAGGAGAGAGGAGAGGCTGAGGGGAGACTTTACTGCTCTCTACAACTACCTGGCAGGAGGTTGTAGAGATGCAGGTGCTGGTCTTTCCTTAAAAGTAAATAGTGATAGAACAAAAGGGAATGGCCTCAAGGTGCAAAAGAGGAAGTTTAAAATGGATTTTAAGAAAAAAATTTTTCACTGCAAGGGTTCTCAGGCATCAGAAAAGGCTGCTCAGGGAGGTGGTTGAGTCGCCATCCCTGGGTGTGTTTAAAAGCCATACAGATGTGGTGCTTGGGGTTTAGTGGTGGACTTGGTAGAGAAGGGTTAGTGGTTGGACTTGGTTTTAAAGATCTTTTCCAACCTAGATGATTCTATGAGAAATTGTAAATGTTTGAAAGGAACAGAAAGGAATAAACACATTGAAACCAAAAATTTATCATGATTATATTTAAGTGTAATGAGCTGCTAATCTGAAAGATCTCAATCTTCCAAGATGAGGCTTGCTCTGAATTGCAGTGTCCGCTGGCATAAATAAATATGGAGCTGAGATCCCAGTATTTACTACATTTTAAAATACATTTTCAATTGTGTTACTCCTTTAACAATTATATCTACATTAATGAACCAAGAATCAAAGCAAATTTGTTACTGAAATCTTATGCTTACAGGTCTATGACATTTTTAGGCTACAAAAATATTTTAAAACAAGTTAACACAACACAAAGCAATGTTGTTTCTCCTATTTCTATACAACTTACTGCAGATAGCTCAAGATCCCAGATAAGTCAGATTTTAAACACAAATCTCTAACCACACAAGTCAATATAACTAAAATTTAATGAGACTGGATTATTTAAGATGCATTCAAGCCTACCTTTCTTTAATGACACATACTTCAGGTTTGCAAAGCAGTATCACACTCATGTTTTGCTCCAGTTAAGAAGGCTGAGGCCAGTGGAGAAATGCACACAGTGGCCCGAGGGAGGGGTTATGCCTAGACATGCCCAGTGCCACAGCGAACTGGCAGCAAAAGGACAAAAACATCCTTACAACCTCTGAACCCCCATTGGGCCTGGACAGCCTGGCCCCTGCTAGGGTCCCTGGCTATGAAGGGAAAGTCAGGTGAGCAAAGACAACCTGTCCACTACTCCAGACACGACCAGCTCTCTCAGCTGCACTGAGGGAGGGAAGCAGCTGTCTCCAGGTTAAGCCCACAGAGACCCAGGCGGTAACTGTAGTACTTGTCAGCAACTGTTATGTCTTTGCCTTCCCTGCACAATCCCACAGCTGGCAGAGGAGCTGCAGAGCAGCTGCCCTGGCCAGCTGTAATGTTACCCTCCCAGGCTCCTCGGATGTCAATGCAGGCAGCAACTTGTGCTCCTGCTCCGCAGCCAAAATGCACCCCACAGCTGCTCCTCTGTGATGCTTCAGCAGAAAAGCATCTCTCACAGGCAAGGATGGAGCAAAGCCCATTAAACAAGGACGTGTTTCGATCACTCTGCTCCATTGCTGAGCAGGAAACCAGTGTTCCTTCCACACTCATAGCCAAAGAAATGAAAACTCTCACCTTTAAGTCTTTCTCTTATTTTCTCCACCTCTAGTTAACTCATAATAAAATAACTTGAGTAAAGTTCCACAGATAAAAGACAACAATACACAGCATGATTTTTTTTATGCTTAATATGGCCAAAGATCTCCATGATCATCTTCCTCTCTTGCTTTAGTAACCTTTGAAAAGTAGTATTTGGGGATTAAGTTTATATGCACACAAAGGAATCCGCATTAATGCAACTAGTTAAAAATACAGCTTATGAAAAAAATAACTGGACAATATTAATATGGGAGAGAATAAGGAAAGAAACAAAGCCAGGCTGAACAGGGATGTGAGACACATGGTCTAGTGGAAGGTGTCCCTGTCCATGGCCGGGAGGTTGGAACAAGATGATCTTTAAGGTTCTTTCCAACCCAAACCAATCTATGATTCTGAAACTATTCCTGAAGATATATCAATACTCACAGGAGTAGAATAATCCATATTAATAGTCTGACCCATACCAGATGCAATACTCTAGCAATGTAAAATGCAGTCATCACCATCAGCCCAAAACAAATCACACTTGGTACATCCCTAGGGCCTACTTTATGCACCCGGGAAAAAAGCTGTGTCACTGCAACAACAGCTGATACAAAGCATCTATTCTCTAACACAGGCTGAAGTAACAGGCTTGACACTTGTTCTTTGTGCAAATTTTCAGCAAACCTACACAAATTTTCCCCAATATTCACTGAACTGGATAATTATTTTATAGTGAACTTTTCGCCTTCTGAATATTAAAAAAAAAGTTCAGAAGTCCCTTATTCAATTTTTTAACTTTTCCTAAGCAATTATGCCCTTCCATAATCTTGCCACTGCTCTTAAATTATTTTGATTTCTTTTTTTAAGGTATGGAAAGAAAGACCACTGAGAGTCCAATACGTCCAAAGTTCTCCCAGGCCTGGATCCCAGGGTTATTTGGGTGAAAAAGAACTGATTTTGAAAGCTTCCGAGCATACCCTGAATCCCTAAAGTTAGATTGGGAAATTTAGTCCTACGGCTTCTAACCAACACCTTGTTTCAGTCATGCAGATTAAATATTCCTCATGGCTTTTGAATTACTGGTCCTGCCCAGACTAACTCGGGCGGCTCCCAAGGCAAATTTGTCTATTGAGCATGCTTGAGTCTGCAGAAATGCCAAGCCAAGAATCCAGTATTATGCATAATGTAAGAAAACAAAACTAGTTTTCATTATTAACATATTGCCGTACATAACCTGGCATTCATTGTTCACAAACACATGTAGGATGGGCTCATTGACTACCCAAAACAAACAATTCAACCTTTTAGAGCTGCTTTACATAATTGCTTCCTTTCAGACCAGCAGCTGTCCTAAAAATCACTTGGTTTGTGTGACTGTTGATATGTGCATAAAAATTGATCATTGAAACCAAAGCATGAAATTCTTACCAGCATCATGGTTCTTTTTCTTTCTGTTTCTACAGACGGTATGGAAAGCAGAAGGTTTCTGCTTCTATTACATAATTATGCATTAGGTCCAAATGTACTGATTTTTATGAACCTAAATAGTATGGACCAAAAATGAGTGTTTCTATAATAATTAAGGGATATTAATGCAAGCATTAAGTGCTTGGTCTTCAATATCTTCATTGAAGATCCTGTTGGATGATGTCTGATTGGATTCAGATATAATGTCCTTTTGAAAAATTCTTTAGACTACCTCAGCTCAAAAAAAAAACCACCACCAAAAGCTGAGTACTTCACGTTCCTATGTTCCTGTGCAGCCTCGCTCAGCCTAGTTAAATCCTGATGGAACACTTCAATAGGACAAACATTGAGACATCTTCCATTACTGTCTTTACCCCTGACCTGGACATAGTATTGCTAAAAGCCAACATCTTTTTCATTATTATAAACCCTGATCTTTAAAGAAATCCCTTAGCACTAGAGTTAAGTTTCTTGAGAAAATAAGGAAAAAAGGCAAAAGTTGTTGGAAATCAAGCAGTGTTTAATTTTCTTGTTCAGGTGGTATGTAAATTTTACATTGGTTTCTGAACATATTTATCCAGAAAACTCCTTTTAAATTACTCAGCTTGGCTTCTAGTGACATTCAACTGTGTTACTTGTAAAACCAGTACACGTCAGACACTAAGAGTTTCAATATTTATATATATATTTTATCCCCTACTCTTACCTTCAGAATCCAAAGCCTGAATTTTTAGCTCCAGTGGTGAATCTTCTAGATAAAGTTCTCTGGTTGTAGACACAATTTGGATGCCATCAATTATATCCACTATAGCATCACAACGAAGCACTTGTCCAGTCACTTGAAGAGACATCAGAAAGAGCATATGAAATCAGCAACACTGGAAATGGTCATCAAGAGCACCAAGACAAACTGCACCTCAAATTTAGCTGATGACACAAGACACTGAAGGAACTGAAACCAGGTCATGACCTTGACTAAGAAACTAGTGGTCAAATGGTGATTGTGGCTAAGTGAGAAAAAAAGCAGTTCCCTTCCTCACTGAACTTCAGAATAAATCTTTAAAAATTGTGATTTCCATCTACACCGACACTTAAAAAAGTTTTCTCTTAGTACATATTAAGGGCTTCTACAGTGCAGCTATCTAGACACAGTTTGTGTACCAGAAAACTTAATGACTTTTACCCACAGACAATAAAACCCTACAAACTTCTTCACTTAGTGATGGCAAGACAATTAATTGACCACCTGATTTTGCCTATATGTCATTAGAAAATAGCCAGGTATATTGTATGACAGACACAAAGGCAACTTCCTGCTTTCTAAATGTGAACTATCTGAATTTGCATTATATAAAAAGTATGTACTGAAAGTTATCTTCAGTCACACTTGTTTTTTTTTTAAGAATTACCCATTTTTCTGGATATATCATTAATATCATTAATACTTATCTGGGACCTTTAACAAACAGAACTTTAAAACCATGCCCATTGCAAATCTAAAATGACTATGCACATACATGAAAATTATTGTTTTGTGCACTGTTAAATCTGTGTGTCATTTCTGGAGAGTGCCAGGATGCCCATAAACAAGTAGCGGTGTGGTGTGCTAACATAAGTTAAAACTTACTTATATCTTCAGCAAAGATGATACTTGTCTGACGTATGGGCTGCGAGGATCGTGCCTGGACAACAGCTTTCTGTGAACACTGGCGCTCATCCTGACCTGCCAGCTCTATGCTCGCAACCTCCGGCCTGGTGGAGGACCTGCAAGATTATTCAGTTGTGTTAGCAGGATTTAAGTTACTGCTAGACAGAAATCAAAGGTCTGGTTTAAAAGCCACCAAAATATGCTACGTGATGAGGACTCCACTCCTAAGAGCTGGATTGTAACAGCTCCTCAAGGACTTCAGCAAAAATAGTGTGGGCTGGGGAAGGGAAAAAGCACAGCCCAGGAGCCCACCAGAGCCCAGGCAAACACAGCAGTCTCTCCACCATGCCACATTCACTGCTGAATGCAACCCTGTCAGTTCAGATCTATACCCAACTATCCAGTGAGGTTACAAAGCCTTTTGCATGACTATTAGCTTAGAGGCATGAAACAAGAAATAATACATGAAGAATACTGAAGTAAAAGTTCAAATAATTTTAGCTAAGGCTCTATTGACCACTTGTAATTGCATTTTCAAAACAAGTCTGAAACAAATTTATGAAAAAAAAAAATTAAGTTTTCTCTGATGACAGTACATGACAATTATGTATGTTTGCTATGGTACAGGCTCTGAATACAAAAGAAATGACATCTTTTAATCAAGAAATTTAAAAAAAAAGGATTTAAGTAAGTCTGTTTAGCTGAAGTAGGTAACACTGTGTAAAATATGCAAAGATGTATAATCATCTTTGGTGAAATGAAAGCCTAAAATTGTTGCACCTGTTACTTCCTGCTCTGACTTGCATGGCTTTTTCTAAAGGTAATTGCTCCAGGAATGAGCTCCTGGGAAGCTCACCAGGGACATGGAGCCCAGTCTCTCTTTGTGTGAGAAAAATCATAAGACAAAAACCAAAACAACACAACACAAACCAAAACCGCTTAGAAGTTATTAATAAGAAAACCTCTTGAAGTTAAATTTGAGCTAGTAGCAATATATGTTTGAGGCCTGAGTGGAGAGTGCTCAAAGCAATTAAAACATTCCAGCAGGCCGTACCTCTTCTAAACAGGTAAAGAACGTCACCCTACCTAACTGGGTTGAGCTGCTGACTAACCACTCCAGAGAACTGGGTGACAGCTGCTCTGCCAGCTCCTCACTCACGCTCCACATGAGGGGATTACTGCAGAGTACGCAGAAAGGCTCCTGCTGGGACTTCAGCGCAGAGCCCAGCACCCTGCTTAAGCTGCTAATGAATTAAGTGCCTGAAACAGCCATCGCTGTTTGCTCCAGGATCCCGAGTCAAAGCTCTTTCACAAGGGCCCTCTGAAGGATTAAAACAATGAAAGAAAGCACTGATGACAAAGCTGTTCAGTAACTGCTTCTCCCAGATGATGACAGCAGTTCTGATGACGGGGGATTTGGGAGGATGTTCAGAAATGCTTATCTGCGATTTATGGGAAAAATCTTCTAACTCACCAAGGAGCTGGGAGAGAGCTTCAAGCAAGCAGCAATATCATACAAGCCCTTCTCCCCAGGTGTAGGTTTTACCTACTTTTGTTACTGGAAGAACCAACCAAACCAAACAAGTGAAGAACAAAATTTCTTGTTAACTAAAATTGTATCCATTCAAAAAAAATAACATTATAACAAGATGTTCAGTTATGTTAGAATTAACAGTTGTAGTCCAGGTGAACATGGACCAGTATGGTTGTAGTCACTGGAATAAAATTGAAAAACCTGTTTTCAACCTTCAGCAAGGAAAAGCACAATTCTAAAGACAAATGCAGGTGTGCCAGACACCAAGGACCCTTTGGTTTGAAGCAGTCAGTAAGAGGGAATATTGCAAGTCTCACAGAAACTTCACACAAAACAAAAATAGATTGGCATCAGCTCTTTGGGTCCCTACATCTGGGTCTGGATTTTTATCATCCTGTACTGTCCAAACAACAAGGCCCCAAAAGCTTGTAACCTGAGGGCACAAAACCCCAGGCAGAGCATTTTTAATCGTGCATGCTAAGGAAGGCGTACATGCTCACTAGACACCGCACAGGAGTGGGACAGTTTTTGTCTTGGGCAAAATTCATTCATTCAATTAATTATTAATTCATAATATGAGTGTGTCCAGAAATTTCTAAGTATTTTATCTGATTAAGGAAAATCAACCCCTAGCAGTAGACAATGGACAATTTAAACACCAATTATACTGAAAATTGTTATGTTCTAGATACCTAAGCAATGTACACCAATATGCACATATTTTTTTATACTACAGTTTACACTGTTTTTAAATAACATTATTTATTTTCTATATTACTAATATGTTTTGCTATGCAAAGATTAATTTGAGAGTGAACAATTAGTTATTTTTCTGTTACTCTAGCTTCTTAGGCAACCAGGAAATAGTTTTCCAACACTCAGCAAGTTTTTTTAAACAACATTAGTATTCAAAACCTGTAAGACTTTCTCTGTACTTGACTTGGGAGGTTTTTGAGCTGAGCATGTGAATTTGACTGAATATGCATGCACACATTTGTAAGTATTACACGTATGGAATTGACTTTTACCCTTATTATTTAGTTCTTTACATTGCTTAATATTCTCTGTCATTAGATTTTTAATTAATGTGAGAGTTTTGCATTCTTACAGTCTGATATTGATTGTGTTTACAACACAACAGGGGTTTCACTGTGTTTTGTATTTGTTCTTTTAATATACGGCTGTGTACTGTTATACAAACACTTAGCACTAATACCAGTGTTGTAAAACTCAATCTAATTACAGGATATTTTTCAGACTAGAAAAAGGAAGGAACAATAATAAACTGAAAGTTTGCATTAAATTTTAGCTGTAAACATATATACTCTCCACAATTATATAGTAACTTTAAAGCATTTACAGGTGAATGCCAGTTAACTCTTAGTTGTCACTGGAGTAAGGAACCTAAGATCAAATACTATTTGGCCTCTACCAGTAGAAGGTAAGAGTATCAGCTGATTTTCTTACTTTTTCTAATACAAATACATCTTTAGTTCTGTTACCAATAGGATGGCTGCTATCTTAGGCAATTAGCTGAAGGAGGCAGGTGAAGTAGGGCCTTTCTGAGGCTTGGTTTACTATTAATTTGTACTGAAAAGCAATCTGCATGACTACTGTTTTTTTACATCATAACAAAAAATATTTGATGACCCCTCAATATAATTCAGCAATATCAAAAGCATGTTCTGTTGACAGCTACATTCTATTCAGGGTCGAGCAGAGGAGGGGTCAGGCCCTAATCAAGTGGGCTGTGTATTACAGTGGCATTGCTCTGCTGGAATACACACAGCAATCACCACTGTGTCCTAGATGGACAATAAACTTTTGCTTTAAAATTACATCAAAGACTGAAATTTCTATCATCTTCCAATGACAGCAAATCTTCAGCAGCATGTCAGTGAGTGATATTGGGATCTAGGCTTGTCAGAGGTCAAAATTAGATCCTAAGAAGCAAGCAATTGGGAGGTATTTCTGGCACTCACTCTTAATCTGATACCAGTGTCTCTAAGAAAGAGCAAGGCAGGGGAGAAAGCACTAGAAAGAAGAGTGAGGAGGTGAGGGGAAAATAAAGCTAAGATATTTATTTCTCTCAGAATAAAATCGTACTTGCTGAGGAATTAATGACACTTGGAATAACGCTCACCAGCCCTCTTCTGATCTCCACTGCATTCATGATCTTCACCCTGTCCTGGACACAGAACCAAGATTGTATCTACAGTTCTAACCAAACCCATGGGTTTATTTAACTGACTGTTCTATAACACCACATGTGAATACTTCAAGTATTGTATTTCATTTATTTATTGGCTAGTTTAAAGATCAGGTAAATATTACACTTTCCCTCGCTCTAGCAGTACTCTGTTGATTTTTTTTTTCACTTCAGCATTTTATATTTTTTTGTCTTCAGGCTAAACTCAACCGAATGAATTAGAAAAAAAACACCTTTGTGGAGCTGCACCAGAGCTGTCAGTTGATCTAAGCTTCTAGAACTCGTATCAGGCATGTAGGCAGGTATATAGCCAGAGGGAAACTGGGCAGTACAGGTTTTCCAGAGTTTGGTAAAACTGGATTGAACAATACATTAGATACACTATTTCTAGTTACTCTGGGGACTAACTGTTGACATACAAAAATGAAGAGACAGGAGAGCCAGAACAGTGTCCAGACAACTGTAGTTGTACAATACAAAATAGGTTCCCAGAGAATCAAGAATATGGGAATGGAACCCATTCGAAAGAAAATATACAGGGAGCCTGGCAGAGCTCCCTCAATTCTAATGGATTTTTAACACCACAGTGGCAGATTATCTCTCTATTGTTCATTCAATCCTCTCCTCAGATGTTTCTTATTGTACTGGGAAAACAAAAAGTAGCAGAAAAATGCTCAATCCAGTTCTGCTTTAAAACCAAATGGAAACATCACACAGCACAAATTGTGCCAAGGCTGAAGCTTTTGCTCACAGGATTTTATACTGGTGATCAGCTGGCACGCCCATTAACTTCAAAGGAAGCAGAGTTAAGCCACTGATGATTGTTCTCAAAATCGAGCCCAGATGCCCAACTGTAACTCGGATATTTTCTCAAATCAACTGGTGGCCAAAAGTATTTTACCAGAAGTGCTTATTTTTGTACATCTTTTGCATGAATAAAAAAAAAGGATGCCAGTGATAGTCATCTTCCAGCTAAGAGAATGTGATAAATAAAGGCTGGCTACACAAGTTGTTCTGAAATTAGCTTAGTGTGATTTCAAATTAGAAAATAAATCTAAAAAAAAAAAAAAAAACAAAAAAGGCAGTTTACTTCCAAAACACAAATGTCACATTTTGCATTATTTCTGATTATCCACTCTGTTAAACCTTCTCACATCCAGACACCCTGAAACCTTCAATTACTAAGGTGAGACCTGCACCCAAGGAGAGCAAAAGTCTTTTGTTTTCATGGGTGTTCAGCAATTAAAACTGCCCAAAAATCAGTAACAGTCCCTACTCTTTCTGTCCTCATTCCCAAGGAGGTTATGCTCAGATTCAGAAAAAAGATCAGACTATAGCAAAGTAACAGACCTTGATCAGCAATGCTCATTAAGACATTTTTAAAACACCCACCACAGACATCCCAGAGAGTGATAAGACCCATTTACAACCCAGTATCAGAAATATGACAAGATAAGGAGCTAGAAAATGAGCATTGCCCACCAAGTACTGTCCCAGTAGCACTGAATGGAGGTTTTGGATTCTCTGGACATACCGGTGCCTTATGCAGCTCAAACACCACTCAGGCCCTGGATCTCTCACCCCAACGCTCTGCCACCCGCTCCTCTCTAATTGCAATGGCAATTAGCTTTATGTAATAAAGCCCTCCTTGTCAGGAAGGGCTTCAGCAGCACACACAAACCATGTTAATTAAGGTGGCAATAAACTCTCCTTCGTTATGTTTGCAACAAACAACATTGTACAGGGCCATTATCACCTTTGCACATTTTCCTACAGCTGTAACCTTTCCACCTTTCCACAGCAAAACCTTTGACTTCAAGAGGAAACACTACAAATTCATTCAGTTTTATTTCTCAAAACTATCTCCCGATGCTCAAACCTTCCACTGTTCTCACCATGTATCTCAAGTCTACAAAATGTGAAATGATGTTACAGACATGTAAGCATATTTGTACACTACAGATAATTTCTGCTATAAATAGCCTGCACCACTCTGTATACCTCAGTGGAAAATGTTTTGTTTTGTGTGTTCCCCCCCTTGCCAAAAGGTAACTATGGTAAAGCAGATTTCAAGGAGAGAATTGTGCTTCTGAATGCTTTCATTCTTCCAGGTGTAATTTCTGGATTAAGGTAATTAAAAAATAAATACAGATGTAATTTAAATGCTAAATATATCTGCACAGACTGTGTTTTAGCCCAGAAGATAGTACTATGTACAATATTTACACATGGGCACACTGTATACTTTGAAAACAAAGATTTTACCAAAAAATAATTCTAACATAACAGCAACTCAAACTCCAGAAGGCAGGACCGTCTCGAAAATCAAAAAATCCTTTAAAGTCATGCTTTCAACTTTATCATTGCTCCCAATCTGCTGGGTTGATGATAAAATTTGACCTTTTCCCTTTGAATCGCTGGAATTCTCTGACACTGCTACAATAATTCTGAAAATCTCCTGCTTTCAGAAGTAAACTTGAAGTCCCAAAGGGAAGCTGGAAGGAAATAAGGTCACAAGATGCCATAAACTGATTTTTCATAAAACCAAACACACAGGTATGAATTCTGAATGTTTGAGATGAGTAATCCTTCAAATACTCAAAGGATGCCCTTTAAAGACAAATGCTGCTGTAAGACAAGAACAGCTTTCAGACGCTACCTCTAGCATTGCCATCACCCACCCATATTGCACAATGGGCCTCAATCTTACAATTTCCATTCCAAATCCCTTCTTTCCCACATGCAAACCCACCCATCATTTTACAAATCCTGGGTGAAGAACAGTCACTGCTTCTCAAGTCGTTACATTTGGTACTTTCTAACTTCTTCAGTTTAACAGCCTCTTTCCAGAAACAGCTATTACTAACAGCTTTAACAGGAAAGTACCGGAAACTTGTCAGCAAGTAGCTATGGAGTTGTCTGCCACTCCAAAGCACACTTCTTTCTAGTCCCCTACAGTTCAAGGCCTGGGGGGGCAAGGATATAAAGAGAAACACAGATATAATCTAGCAAATGTGCCCTGAGCACCATGAGGAGCATTACTGCTTCTGCTCGGTCCCACACACAGAGCTACTGCTTCCTCCTCATCGTTTTGTAAGCACACGTTGAGTTTTACCACCCACATCCTGCCAGACCCTGCAAAGCAGAAGTGAATAAACACACATTTACAACCCTGGTACAGAAAATGATGACACACTCTGTATGAAGTTGGTATAGTTTCTGTAATTCTCAACCAAAATTAATCTCTGAAGGGAGAGGATAAGAAAGCATGTTGAAGCCTATCTATCCAAGGGATGCAACCCATTGTTGGCAACTGGTACCAATATAAGATGCTCTGAAGTGCCTACAGATCACTTTCATTAGAGAAATGGTATGTGAGAGCCAGATCTGATATTTCCCTGGAGTACAATCTTACATGTTTTAATCTGTAGATCTCAGTGAGATTTACAAAGGCCTTCATACTTCTGACAGTTGAATAGCACTTAGCACATACATGAATGGCTGTAGCCAGCCCAGCATCACCTAGCAGTGCACTGACAAAATAGGGAAGAAAGTCTACACCTCCTAGATCTTGCTAGTGCATTGATGAGTTTGCTTTTTACCTTTGTAGAACATCACCACACACACCAAATCCTTTAAAGACTGGGTTGTCCTTAAAGAGTAAGAAAAGAGGAGAAATAATACAGCATTCACCAAAGTAGTCCATATACAAATTGAATTATACAGTCACATGCAGCTCATTTAGTAACTTCCTTTCGGTCAACTTTCAGAGTAGTTCTGATTACTGCTCTTGTGCACAAACACCCTCAAATGTGTAAGTTGTCACAGTTCAAAGGCTTGTAACCAGCCCAGGGATGAAAAGTGTAGGACCACCAGCTAAATCAATACAAAATGAAAGCATAGTTCTACGAGATCTATTTCTGTAACTGTCAGCCACAAAATAACAAATGAAAACTGCTATATGCCTCCATCTGGCACATATGGAACTATCATCCTAAACATATCTCAACTGCCACATTTGTTTAAGGTGGGTACCTCCTGCCCATTAGTGATCCAAGTTACAATTCTGGTACATTAAAGGAAGGATAAGGATTTGGTAACGCTTGTTTAACATGAGACTGTGACACAGTTTCCGAATTTGCAAACACGGAGGTATTTGCCTTTGGCTCCTGATGCTCAACACAGCCCAGACTTGCCTCCTCAGGCCCAACTCACAGGCCTCCAAAAGAAAGCCTAGAAAGATACAATCTTTTAAATTTGTACTTTGTCTAATGCAGGTGACATGTTTGGGGTGTTGCCTACATTACAGAAGCACCAAGAGGCTCTAAACTCAGCTAAGAGCTCCCTTCTTCCTTCGGTCCATACCCCATGCTCAAAGCCATCAGTCATTCATTACTGACACAACAAGAGAAGGGGTATTTCTACACCAGTAGCATAAGCATAAGCCTAAGCCCTGGGTGCTGCCCTCACACGCATGGAGCTGCAGGGCAACCATGTGCAGAGTGGCAGTGAGGGGGTTGTGGTGGCAGTGTGGGTGACAGGGCAAGCACACTGGGCAAGCCTGGAGGCAGGGTGTGCCTGCCTAGGAGCGCGGAAGCGGGCAGCTATGGGGTACAGGGGGTGGCAAGGTGGGCATACATGGGGTGTGAGGCAGAAGCTACGCACTGGTCATGGCGGGAAACTCTCCAATGGCAGGGATCTTCCCCTCAGGGTCTTTTCAGCCCTGGGGCCTCCAACCAGGGCCCCTCTCCAGCGGGTTTAACCCCCACTGCAGAGAAAAAACAGCGATGGTTTGTAAAACCCAGGCTTTCCCCTAAGGGATTATCTCCATTTCTGCCCTCACTGTACTGGGTCACTCTGAAAAAACACCCGAAGTAACGTGAAACCGGCGAGGGGAGGCCTGGAGGTGCTGGCTCCCTCCGGAGAACGGCTCGGCGGCGAACGATAGGGCCCCGCCGGGTCGCCTTTTCCCGCTGAGGGCTGAGGAAACCACCGCAGGTGCCTCGGGGAGGCGGCGGGAGGGGAGAAACGGCGGACAAAGGACGGCCGGCACCTGCAACTCACCATCGGTAGCAACCCTCGCTGGCCTCCAGCGTGAAGTTGACGCGGGTGCCGCGGGTGAAGGGGAGCAGCACCTTGGGGATGTTGAGCTTGGAGGCGGCGGCGAGGTGGAGGGAGAGGAGGAGGAAGAGAAGAAGAGGCAGCGCCTGAGGCGCGGGGGGAGCCATGCTCCGCCACGAGCAACCGCCGCCGCTGGGGGCGGGAAAGGGCTGCCGCGCGCCGCGGGCGGAGGGACGTCAGCGGCAGGGCAGGCGGCCCCGGGGGGCGGAGGGGGCCAGGAGAGGGGCCGGGCCGCTTGTATCCCGTTCGGGGAAGGCCCGGCCCCTCCCCTGGGCCCCTCCGCCCCCCGCGGCCGCGCCGCCTTCCCTTAGGTGACTTCGACCGGC
>JANIJG010016627.1:17894-35109 GCA_024611175.1 Megaceryle torquata | reverse complement strand
GAGCCAGGGGGGGTCGGGCTCTGCTCCCAAGGGACAAGGGACAGCACAAGAGGAACCGGCCTCAAGTTGCCCCAGGGGAGGTTTAGGTTGGAGCTGAGGAACAATTTCTTCTCCCCCCTGCAGGGTTGTCCCGGGCTGTCCCAGGCTGCCCAGGGCAATGGGAGAGTCCCCATCCTTGGAGGTATTTAAAAGAGATGTAGATGAGGTGCTGAGGGACGTGGTTTAGTGATGAGATTGTCAAAGCTGGGTTAATGGTTGGACTCAATGATCTCAAAGGTATTTTCCAACCAAGATGACTCTGTGATTCTAAGTAATAGTTAATTTTATCTACTTCTCCATCTTTGTCAGTACACAAGAAACAGAAATGTAAGATCTGAATTTGATGACCAAGGATGCTGTTGGCATACTGGCAGCTCTGGAACCCAGAACATCACATTTTTTCATCAAAAGTCTCCCTGCACTTGCAGCACTACTCACACAGTGGTAATAAAATGTCATTTTGCAAAGCCCCAGAAGAAGGGTAAGCACTGGTGTAGTGCATTTATGAATTGTTTTATAGCACGCTTGTTAGAGAGGGTCCAGAGGAGCCCCAGCAATGCTGGGAGGGCTGGAACCCCTCTGCTGGGAGCCAGGCTGGCAGAGCTGGGGGGGTTCAGCCTGCAGAGGAGAAGGCTCCATCCGGGGAGACCTTCTGGGGGCCTTTCAGCGCTTCCAGGGGCCTGGCAGAAAGCTGGGGACAGAGTTTTTACAAAGGCCTGTAGTGACAGGATGAGGGGTGACGGCTTTAAACAGGAAAAGGAAGAATTTCTTCATTCTGAGGGTGGTGAGACCCTGGCCCAGGTTGTCCAGGGAAGCTGTTGATACCCTGGAAGTGCCCACGGTCAGGTTGGATGGGGCTTTGATCAACCTGCTCTAGCAGGAGGTGTCTCTGCCCATGGCAGAGGGGTTGGAACGAAATGATCTTTAAGGTCCCTTCCAACCCAAACCGTTCTGTGATTCTCTGAATCTACCGTTTGGGGTTTCCAGAGCAGCTACAGACACGTAATTACAGTAACGTACGGCTCGTAGAGAGGCAGAATTCTTTTCAGTCAGAAGAACAAAATCCCAAATCACTCTTGGCTAACACTGAAAACTCTCCACAGGCTCCCCGCTAACGGAAGCGCTCAGCAAAGAGAGGCAAAGAACAGAGCTGGGCTTGGTTACACCTCCCTGCACGAGCCTGCTGCCTGCCCACCAGCCAGCTTCCCGCTGCTCGCCGCTCCGGCTCAAGTGTCTAATGAATCATAAGTCACTGTAATGGGATCAGCGACAGGCGACCAATTGCAGGCTCCACCTTAATCCTCGTAAATCGGGAATTTGGTAACAGGAGAAACGTGTCGATTTTCAGCACTGCTTCCCAAGATGCTGTAGGAGTCTGAGCATCAATCGCTCTGTACCTGCCTGAGGAGGAAGGGGTGGGAAGTGTTGTAAATACCCAGAATAGGCTGAAACTCACTCACTCTGCTATGTTCAGATAGCCACAGGATGCCACCGCGTGAAGAGGGGTCCAGCCCTCGTTATCTTGCTGGTTCACATCGGCTCCATTTTCCACGAGGAACTTCACCATGTCCAGGTTCTCATCTATGCAGGCCTGAGGGAGAAGGGGGGGGGGGCATCCAGAGAAGGGAAAGATTGAAGAGAAAAGGAAGAAAAAAACAGAAACGAGTTGTTGGTGTTAAATGAAGTGTACAACCTCCATCTGCAGTTTACTGGCAGCAGGTAATTCCTGGGCTGCGCTTCCCACGCTGGGAGCTAGCACACTGTAGAAATTAAGGTAGCCTGAAGTTGGGAACTAAAATAATTTCATTTCAGAACTTTGCAAAATTAATTGTAACTCAGAGAAGTCTCCAGGGTGGACAACATCTAAATTTGCTCACGCTTTACTTTTCACCAGCTGATCTGTTTCCTCCCTGTCTCCCACCCCGGAGCAGCGACACACTGGAAAATGATCTGTATTAGCTTTGGTTGTGGCATCAAATTCCTTGAAGCAAGGCAAGCTGGGTTTTTATTTAGATTATGCTGTTCTCCCAAAATGTCAATGAAATAACACTGCAACAACCAAACAAGCGAGGTATTTCCAGCAGAAGGGATGAGCAGGGAAAGCGGGAGCTCAGGAAGCCTGACTGAAGCCAACCACCTGTATACTGGGTGCTGCTTTACGGACATAAAGCAGAATTTCAGAGAATGACCTTCTTTATTCAGCAGTATTTATTCATTTTCCCCGAGTATAACAAAGCACAACCTTCCCTGTTAGCTCTACAGACCCCAGCAACTCCTGAAGAGAACAACCACCCTTTATTAGCCACCCTGTTAACTCCAGAGCCTGCATTTACAGAGACCTGCCAGCTTTGAAGTTGCCAGAAGAAAACCCAGCCTGATTTTCAAGTCTCAGCAAATCTGTTGGGTGGAATTCCTCCTTCCTCAAATTCCTGGCTACAGCACGTTCTGCTCTGCATTTACAGTTCACTGGAGGCTGCTATTTAAGGATGAGCTGGCAATTTAATACATACATCCAAATGCATGTGCCTCAGCTGAGCAGCACCCGGCGTGACCAGGAGGATAAAGGGCTGCCTTCTACTGCGTGTCCAGAAACCCAGGTCCTCAGCACTAAAGAGGGAATGGGCTTGGTCAAAATTCCTCCAAAGTCACAGTGCTCACTTGATGTGGGCACATCTATCAGCTCCCGCAGGCAGGTGAGTTCTGGATGATCATCCCTCTGGCATGAGCCATGCTATCTATTCCTATCCTAGCAAGGAATGAAAATGAGGAAGGTGCCTTTAACCAACCCCCTCCCTTCCAAAAAAAGGAGATATTTCTGTATTATCTAACAATTCAGCTGCTCAGCATTGCTTATTTCCCAGGAGAGCTGTGCCCTGCACCAGGACAGCCAACTCCTCTTGCTTCTACTGCAAGTGCAAAGCTCAAACTGTCCTTTCCCCCCCACAAACACAAGTTACTCCTGCATACTCCATCAAAAAGGCTACTCGTGAACTTTAAAAGCAAAAGAAACCCCTTGCCTCCAGGGAATCATGCTCCAGAAGGCAGAACATCTTCATAGTTGCGTGGCAAATGCTGGAAAATGCAGGTAGCTCTATGGTGGTAGGAAGGGGTGTCCTGGGAGCAGACTCAAGCAGCCAAGTCCAGGCTGTGTCTGCTCTGAAGTACTACACGTCCCCTTGCTCTGTTTTAGGCTGGTTTGATCTTATGCTTCGCCAGAAAAGTACAAGAGTAATTCTAGAAATAGCTCATTTCAGGGACTGCTCCAAAGCCAGAAAAGATGGGGCTGCCCCTGGGTTGGTTCCATCCACCCTGCCCAGTTCATTGACACTCTCCCACCCTAAGGCACAAAACAGCTTCATCCCGTAAACCCAGCTCTGGGGGACTTCCCTTAGAGTATTTCAGACACTAGAACTGAGAGGAAAACCAAACATCTCAACACCCCAAACAAAAAGAGCAGGGACTGAAGAGCATCACACTAAGGTCAGAGGAGACCCAGGTCCAAGCACAATGGGGTAAGATGTGGCAAGGTCTGAGCACAGTGGATGTAAACCAGGTTCTAGCAGCCGTGGGAGAAATGTTCACAGAATGGTAGGGGCTGGAAAGGGACCTCTGGAGATCCCTGAGTCCAACCCCCCTGCCAGAGCAGAATCACCCAGGGCAGCCCACACAGGAAGAGAACCAGGTGGGGCTTGAAAGTCTCCAGAGAAGGAGACTCCACAGCCTCTCTGGGCAGCCTGGGCCAGGCTCTGTAACCCTCACCCTGAAAAAGTTTTTCCTTAAATTTCCTTGGAATCTCCTGTGCTCCAGTTTGCCCCTTGTCCTGTCATTGGGTGTCAGCGAGCAGCGCCTGGCTCCATCCTCCTGACACTCGCCCTTTACCTATTTATAAACTTGAATGAGGTCACCCCTCAGTCTCCTCCAAGCTAAGGAGACCCAGCTCCCTTGGCCTTTCATCATAAGAGAGACGTTCCACACTTGTTTCTTGGTCCTTCCTTTATTTAGATCATCTGGTCCAATCGCCTGCTCCAAGCTGGGCTGAACCTGATGTTAGATCAGGTTGCTCAGGGCCTGCTCCAGCCAGGTTTTACTGTCTGCAAGGATGGGCCAGTCTGGGCCCCTGTCCCAGTGCCTCACCATTCTCACAGTGGGCAATTTTCTTACTTAAAAATCAGGATTTTTCTTCCTGCAACTGCTGCCTCCTGCTACAGTGGTTCAGATGTAGCCTCTAAACCTCAGCAGGTGATGGGAGCAGGAACCACAACCCCAATTCTCCCCCTGTACAGGGGAACTAACATGGGCCCAGCAGGCACGGGATTTGTGTTGTACCCTGTTCTAGAAGGGACACGCTCCTGACTTCCATAACCCTGCAAACTACACAAGCATCCCTCGGGGGCTTGTCTATAACAAAGTGTTCAAAGGCAGTAGCAAGGTAAAGTAACTGCAGACGAGGTGGACACAGAGGAACATCATCATCCCCTTTCAAGGATCAATTTTTTGGGAATTCGAGTCCGAGCCAGCAAAATTCAGAGCTAATCTGTACTTCATTGCCCCTGGTTATTTAATCTGAGATACTTCAAGATTTCCTCCAACACATCTCAAATAAACCACAATCTTATTGACAAGTTATTTCCATTTTTCACCCGGGAACAGAACCATTACAGATCCATTTTTAAATACAAGTGACTTCATCTAAGAGCTCTTTCCTCTGAGAACAGCCAAGACAAGTTCACCCACGCGGTGGTTTCTTAGGAGCTCAATCACTTCTGGCAGACTGAAGAATTGTAGCCTCAAAGAAGAATTTTACCAGCGCGGCTCTGACAAAGCAGCAAGGCAGAGGTTTTATTGCTGTGCAGACGTCGTGCTCTACTGTAATTCTCTGAGTATTACCTGCAGCTTGAGTGGAAATCTAAATTTGGACTCGAGTGACTATACTGTGGGCTCTGCGTGTATGTGACAGGGCGTTGTATTTACATTGTTTATCCTTTAAACCACCCAAATACACCCGCTACATCTGCACGTACTGGGAATCCACTGAGAGAAAAGACTGGTTCTTGCTCAAGCCACTGGATACACTGGGACTCTAAAATGAAATATCTGTTTAGGTGCAGAAGAGTCCTCACCCCTTTTAAATTTCTGCCCGTTTCCGCTGGTCCCGGTCTCCGTGGTTCCTATGGAATGCCTGCTAGAAACAGCAGGGACAACGGGATCACCCCTCACCTGTTCCCACACTGAAATCTGCTGTAATCTGACTCGTGTGGCTTCTGAAGAGATAAAACAAAGTGACAAAGCTCCACGGGTGCTGGCAACACCAACACCAGGGGCTCACTCGCTCGCTGCCTTCCCCAGGGGGGCTGCACCGTGTTCATCCCGGCTCCTTCCGTGTGCCGTGAGGAGAACGCCAGGCACAAAGGTCCATTAAAGTCCTCGCCGGAGCAGCAACGTCTTCTTGAAGAGCCTACAGGTCACATAAAACTGCTCTTCGAGGTACGCGATGCGGCGACGTCGCGCTGCTTGGCAAATATTTGGTTTAGTGAAACGTAAGAATAGAAATGAGCCCAGAGTTTGGGAACATGAACAGATTTTTCCGTGCTGCCAGCAGCAGGTGTGGCTTCTGGGCTGCCTCAAATACAAAGGGCCAGATGATTTTATTATTCTTTTTTTTTGCATTTTTGTACTATTGGGTAATATTCACTGTACTGGCCAAGATTCTAGAAAAGGAGGGGGAGGAGTTTCAGAAAATGGCATTTCACAAGTAGAGGCAGCGAAGAACCCCTGGGCACGCCCGTGACATACTCGGAGTGATCATTATGAGGCCAACAATTGAGATAAAGAATAAAACTGGGAATTTTCTGAAGATCTTCCAAACTTCAGAAAACACACAGAGTTAGGACAGGAAAAAAATAGCAGCTTTTAGAGGCTGTAACAGATTTCTCCATTTCTTTTTAAAGTAGCAACTAATGAACATTTACATATTGTCATAGAATTCGTATTTGCTCACACATTTATGGCATTCATATTTTCATGTGTGACACCATTTTATCAAGTCATAAATTAAAGAGCAGAAATTCTCACTGGTTAGAAGCACTCAGGGCACACAGTTGCCCACTGAAATTTTCTGAGCCCCCTGACTGTTGATCTACCCCCCCACCCCCAAAAAATAATCTCTGCTACACATTTTCTTGTGTCTATCTGCCCAAATCAAGCACTGCAAAACACCACGTAAGAAAAACTGAGATTCAGAGTGTAACGTTCATTTCCTGGCTATGCAAAATGGGTTACCCGAGGTTACTGGAGGAAGGAGAGGACAAAGAGGAAGTAAAAAGGGTAGAGGTGTCCTGCTTTAAGTACTATTAATCCTCCAACCTTAAATTTAGGAGAGTGGATAAGTTTAGTAACCTGAGAGGATCTACTGCTATGCACAGTTCTCTTTTATTTGACAGGGCGTTCCTTGGGAACGCTGTAAGAACAACTACAGCGGGCAGTGACCGGACAGAGCAGACACCGGCCCCTCTAAGCCCCAAAGGGAGGAGAGAAAGTCAAGACATGTTGGTGGAGAAGTAAGGCTGCCTTTCCAGTGCAAAGTCATTTAATGTGAGGAACCACTCCCTTCATTCCCTCTACCTCCCCACAGAAAAAAAAGAGAAAATGTCCTTGAAATTTTCTTTGCATAAAGAAAAATATGTTAAGTGGATGGGCTCATTTCTTTCAATTGTATAGAATGATAGAACGGCTTGGGTTGGAATGGACCTTAATGATCATCCAGTTCCATGGGCAGGGACACCTCCCACTAGAGCAGGTGGCTCAAAGCCCCTTCCAACCTGATCCTGAACACATCCAGGGCTGGGGCATCTACAGCCTCCCTGGGCAACCTGTCCATGTGTCTCAACACCCTCAGAGTGAAGAGCTTCTTCCAAATTTCTAATCTGAATCTATCCTCTTCCCGTTTAAAGCCCTTGCTAACCCTCAACTGCTTAGTTTCACAGGCAGAAGACCCTAAAAGCAAAATTAGCTACAGAGCACAGCATTCTTTTGTCTCTAAACGTTTTATTCCTTCGGCTTCTCTCTCTGTAAAAGGTACAATACAACCTTCAAGGCAGTGCGGTCGGGTGGGAGCGCGCCGTTGCTATCTTTCCCTCTAATCAGAGATCTTCAGCAGCCTAATCTCTTGCCATCCTTGTATTTTTCTTGGCAGTTGGTTAGCTCCAAGTGCTTCTGGAACGGCACTAATGTATTACAGTTTTAGCAGTCTGATGCAAACCGCATCCAGTGCCCAGAATTACCCACGAACCGCTCAGAGAAAGTTGGCTCATGCGATTTAAATCCCGGGCATCGCTGGGCAAGCCTCCATCCACAGCTCGTGGTGTTCCTTCAGCTCCTGGCAGGGGACCAGCATTTAGCAGTTTTTCCATAGGGAGGAAGTGCTCAGTTTCTAAAATTTGCAGATAGGGCATATTAGCTTCCCCCTCTTGGATAACAGGTGGAGCCCTTCGCAGCCAGGGACGCTCACTGCAGGTTTTTTTTGCCAGTAGCTCCTGCCAAGGCATTCTTCTTTCAAGCACGAAGTTTACATTACAATAACGAAATGGGGGACACCAGGAAACGTTACAGAACAGCTCTGCAAAACTCTGCTGGCCTGGCGAGGCTCGTTGGACAACCAAGTCTGATCTTTATCTCGAATGAAACCTCATTACTATAATGGTATTGTGAGTGTTTGCTTCTTCCCCAGAGCCTGCCGGGCGCACAAGTGTCGTCAAACTTCTGATGAGTATCAGCAAGGCAACAGCTTCAACTGCCTGCCAAGGTTTTTGGTTTGCATATCTTCTGGGCATCCCCATGGGACAGAGATATGAAGATCAGGGAGCAGGAGCAGCCAGATGGGATGAGACTGAAGGGTTCAGAGGACCAAGAAACGAGCTCCAACAAGGTGTAAACAGTACAGTGATGCTCACTTTCTAAGGGAGGGGGGGCATCACATTTAGCAACCCCCCAGCCCGTGACTGGTGTTACATTCTCACTATATGACAAATATGTACAGGATAGGAGTGAGGAGAGCAACTGAAGCACCTGACAAATTCCTAAGAAATCGCTTGGGATCAGCTGAGTGAGGAAAAAACCAAACCACCTTTTCACCTCCACATGGAGCAAGGGGGGTGGTTACAAACCCAGAAGCTCCAGCAGTAACTGCACATCAGCCAGGCTGTCACAGGCACTCACAACTAAGGCAACTGATTTCTCCACAACGTACCCAGTATTACAGGGGTTTAACATAAATACACAAACAACATCCAGTGCAACTGTCCAGGCAGAACAGTTCTCGTCAGCACTTCAGCAAGAGCTGCTCAGCAGCACAGGCACTTCAGCTGCCCTCAACCTGCACTGGTAGCACTGGGTACAGTAGTGTCTGTAACCAGGGAGAACTTGACCCAAAACCTCATTGCACTTCTAAATCCAGCCCCACTGAGTAAATATTTAGTTTACAACCAGTATCACTTAGTGTCATATGATCATGGAATAAAGCAGCAGCAGTGTGCACACAAGAGCCTGGAATCAAAGTCAGCCAAGAAATCTGTAAGAACTGCTGCAGTTTTAACTTTGGTTGTATTTAATTCTCTGGTGCTCCCTCCTTGGTTGGTCAGGACTGGAGAGAAAGAAACTCTGAACTTTCTCAAGGCAGAGGAAAGATGTAAGAAGGGAAAAGAAGAAAGGGCTACGCGCTTGGCGTCTGTGTTACGTGGTTCTGCTATGAATACCCCGGTCTTGTGACCGAACCCTATCTCGGTGACTCCTCTGTGCAAGAAGAGTGAAAATCTTGTAATCCTACCGTGTCGGATCCTCGGGTAGCAATCCTCGTGGTTCCCACATAGAAATCATACTTGGCAGCTCCACTTGTCACACGTAAATACAAGACGTAAACTAGCTAGTCAGACACGTGCTGCCTTTCTTAATCGAGTCACCAGGCCAGTAGAGGCCAAGCTCCATCTCTTCTTAATTACTCCAGTAGTCATCTCTTGACCCTCCCAGGAGTACGGTACCTCTTGGCCTGTGCAAAATGCTGCTGTTGAGTCGGAGTG
Organism: Megaceryle torquata; assembly: GCA_024611175.1. Taxonomy (NCBI): domain Eukaryota; kingdom Metazoa; phylum Chordata; class Aves; order Coraciiformes; family Cerylidae; genus Megaceryle; species Megaceryle torquata. Next base: position 25,999 of record JANIJG010016627.1, on the reverse strand, counting down.
CTCATGAAACCCCCACTATTAATTCTTTTACCAGATTCTCCTCCAATCCTGAAATCAAGTGTTGATATCATCTCCAAAGCTCTTTATACATCCATCCCTCCCCCGCCATGGTTTTATCTCCCTCTGCTCCCGAGTTCTCTATTTCTTAAGTCCAAGCATTAACAAACACCTCAGATTCTTCCACACAACCCTACACCCATGGGGTAACATTCTCACACTGATCTGCAGGACCCTTCTCCTTAGATCACTTTGCCCAGAGCGCCACTCCATTCCTCCACACTGTGAAACAACAGGATCCTCAGGGCAGGGACCATCTGCAGTTGTTCAAAGAGGACCCAGCTCTCACCACACAACAGCTCTGGCCAGGCAGAGAACAGCAACACACCCCCCACTGAACCACTGCCTCGGGAACGGGCCTCAGGAGGTTTCTAATCTAATCTCTCCTGCTCAAGGCAGGTCCTGCAGCGAATTCTCACCAGCCTTCCAGGCTGTGTGCGTGTCCATAGATCTACAGACAAACCAACAGACACTTGCATTTGCTCGCTGTAAATCCAGGGAACTTTACAGTGGTGGAGAAGGACCAGTACGGGCAGACTTGTGTCATGTCTGCAGTCATTCTGATCCAGAACTGACTCACCTCCATTGTTTAGATGCTTCGTTTGCCCAAGCCTCTAGTTCTCTCCTCCCAGGTGCTGTCATGCTAGAAACCCAACCTCTTCTCATTTGGGTGGCAGAGGCTGCACCACCCCTAAGCTAAAAAAGACTCTCTGAATTAAATGTGGAGTGACAGAAGGGGGTTTTGTTCATACAAACCAGGGCCTTTCCTACCCCTACCAGTGGGAGTGTTTTTGACAAGATCAGACAGATCCACATCACACTCAAACTGATCAAAAGGGGTTTTTGGGCTAAACAAAGAGCCAGAGAGTTACTGTAGTGAATACAGGCCACAAAAAGCACTACAATAAAAGCAGAATGCTCTCTGTGTGCGTGCAAATGCAGTCTTGAATTCAACCCCAGACCCCCACCACACCTTCAGTAGGTTTAAGTCCAGGTTGACAGGTCCCTCTTGAGCCAGCCACGTTCCCACACCTTGCCTTGCAGAAAATTCACGTCAACCACATTTGCAAAGTGTAAAGAAACAGATGCACCCAGAGAGTGTTGCCTAAGCTCAATGGGATGTATTGCCCTCACAGGACCTGCCCTTTCCCACTGCCTGCAGACCAGCACCACCACATTTACAACAGGATGAGATGAATCCCACCCTCCATGACTTACCAGTCACATGAGAAACCTCCAGGACTTCTCTGGAGACACTCAAAACCCATCTGGACCTATTCCTGTGTGACCTAATCTAGGGGATCCTGCTCTGGCAGGGCATTGGACTCGATCTTCTGCAGTCCCTTCCAACCCCCACCATTCTGTGATCCTGCGACTCAAGATTTACCACGAGGCTTGGTTTTCTTTACCACAACCTTATGCTATTTGATTTGTGCAACTGGAGCTTTTTGAGGAGTTTTAGAAATGGTAGAGCTACTGCAAACCAGAGGTGACACTGATACCAGTAACAACATTAACCGTTAATGCACTGGGCTGGAAGAATTAGCAGGCCAGTTAAGTCATGCTGCCACAACACAGGGGTCACAAAGAGATTAAGTGACAAGACTTGATTCTCCACTGTCCTACTGTTGCTTCTGTACTGTATGGAACAAGGTTAGCCGGGAGATGAAGGGAGTCAACCTTCTACTGAATGCAAAGTAAGAGTAAATAGACGATGTCAACATACGCTGCAAACCAGCCAGGGTTCCGCAAACGAAGACAAGCCCGATGACAGCTGAACAGCATCAGGGTTAAATCTGGGAACACAGAGAGAGGAGTTCACAGAAAACAAAGAGAAAAGCACTCCCAAAATAGCCTTGCAACTGTCACCACTAGCGACTGTCAGCACTGGAAGGTATGACCTTGCCATTGTGCCTCACAGCTCTGCTCTTAAGGGGGTATTTGTCAGAACCAGCCCCACCAAAAATTCCACTTCCAAGCAATCCTGTATCTCCAGCAGCACCTATCACACTCACCAGTGATTCTGGGAACAACAAACAGCTCTTACAGTTGCTCCAAGACCACAGAGCTTCTGTACTTTCCCTTCTCTCTTGTCAGTGTCTGTATGGTTATGATCCCCTGCACGGGCACTTCCGTACTGTGAACCCTGCTACAAAATCTTTACGCTGTAAAATCCTTGTGCAAATTAATTCTGACACAATCGTATTAGAACCAGCAGAAAGATGTAAATTCTGCTTTGGGGGGGGAGGGGGGTAGATAAAAAGGGCATTATTCATTTTCTCATCTGATTAATAAGCTGCGTTGCTTCAATTTTTAACAGCAGTTGAGTCATATTTCTCATGTAAGCAGGAAGAGATATGGATTATGTCAGATTTTTCTATTGAAAAAAAAAAAAAAGACACAACAAATCCTCAGCAGTATCCATGCCAATCATCAAAAGAAACCAACAACAAACCTCTTTGAACGATTAGCACAACAAAAAAGCCAGCAGAGCACAAGGGAGGAGAGGAATACGTGCAAAGGCATAATTATTTCAGGAACGTAGCATTTTCAAGATGAAATAGCAGCATGAAATGTCAGGTGGAGAACTGCTCTGAATAGCAGCCGTGTTTTGAAACTCTCCACGCCTTCATATAGACACACGGGACATCAAGGAGGGAGATGTAAATATCTGCTGCACTAGCTGAATGCCTGTGGAATTCTTTATAATTATCAGGACTCCTGCTTTAGCTGAGCAGCCATGGCATTGCCAGCGACTGCCAAAGCACCACGCTCCGCTTCAGCCCTGGCTGCTCCATTATCTGCTCTCCCCACGGTAGCCCTCGGCACGCCAAAGCTCCCAGCTCTGCTGCCTGAGGATCAACGGGAACTGCTGGAGCAAAGAAAGAGGTCAGTTGGACACTCACAGGCTCCGTTTTCATGAAACGGGAGGAAACGGGGAAGAAAGCGAAGTGGCTCTGCTTGCACTGCTGCTGGGACGGCAGGCACACGGGATTGCCGGCTTCTCGCCCCTCGTTTACTGATCAACAGGGAAAGTCAGCGAGGACCACCGATGCTTCACTATGCAAGGAGCTGCTGGGATCAGCCCCTTAGGCCAACCCCTCCAGCCTCCTATTATTTGTGCTCCCATGTGTCCAGCAACCTACACCTAACTCACCTCTTGTTCTGACAGGACCCAATACAGTGATTTTCCACTCCCCCCCAGTGCTTTTCCTCTGCAGACTGGTTTGCCCTTGCACCCACAGACCAGAACACAGGCCATGTGGGACCAGCTTTAAAACCCAATCTAGATTATCATTTTACTCCCCTCCTTTTCATCATCTTCACCCCTCTAATTCCAACATGATTTTTAATACCCATTATTTCAACAGCAATTGAAGGCTAATACTTTGTACCATCTGAGAAGAGCTTGAAACGAGTCCAGTACTTGATCAACTGCCAACACTAAAAATAAAGTCTTTCTGTCACTAAAAAGCAGGGACTGCCAGTTTTCTAATGGTGTAGAGCAGCATTAGTTTTTCAAGTCTCACCAGTTTAGTCATTCTGACCATTAAGTATGTAATTTCTCTCACACTCAGACAGTGCTTTACTGGCACTGGATCAAGACAGCATATATAAAATCCTGCCCTTAAATTACTGAAATTTTAGTTCCTGCCTGAAATAACTCTGCATTTCATAATTAGAAAGCTCACGAGCATTTCACTCCTGTGTGGAAAATGGAAGTTTAGCTACTGCAGGTTTGCTTAGCAAAGAAATGTTCTGCTAAGAACCCACTTGTTCTCCAGTTCTGCGGGTGCTACACCAGTAGCAATACTGGACCTGTTTAATACAGCTCCTAAAGGCACTTTTACAATGCAGGCAAAATATACCTGTGGTTCCTGTCACCAGCTTTATTACATAAAGACATCCTGCATTTCCAAGCCGTGACCTTAGATCAGCTTCAGCCAAACTAACGTGGTCTCCCCAAGCCCAGGGCTGACACTTGCCCTGTTGTCTTGAATGGCCACTGGAGGCTGCAGAGGAGCGTGGTGAGGCTAATGCCAAATGGAGACTAACCTTGAAAATAATGGAGGAAAGAAACTCAAAACAACAAACCAACTTTAAATAAATAAATAAAATCACTCTTTAGTCCACTTGGCAAGGTTACTCCCCCGGCAGAAGGGTGAGCTGGGATAAGAAGGCAGGGCAGGGCCACTCTGTGCTCCAGCAAACAATCCTCTAAGGGAAGAGTCTCTCCAGGTCTTCTCCTAACCAGCCCAAGAGATGGAAAACCAGCTGCAAATGATTTTAGGTCCAGCTTAGCAAAGTGAAGATGGGATGTGTGTCACCTAACTTTAGACCTCGAAGACAGACAGAGAAATCTCTGCCGGCCACTTCAGGCTTTCTTTGGACTCTCACAGCAGGATCCTGCAGCAGGCTCTGCTGGCTGAAGCCAGGGCTGCCTTTCTGCTGCCCTGTCCTGCCCCGGGCCAGCAGACCAGCAAGGGGCACTGATATTCATTCAATATCCCACTAAACAGATCCAGGCGCTAAACTGGCTCACAGCGGGACCAGACAAGCATTTACACTGGTATGAAAAGCACGTGACCAGAGCAGCAGGAAGTGCAGGACTGAAGCAGCTTAAGACTTCACTTGGGCACCTTGCTTCTGCCGTGACAGACAGCTCACAGCGCAGACAGCCCTGGGAAAAGCTGAGGGTTTTTTCCCCCAACAGAGAAAGGAACAAAGTCACTCCAGCACCAGTATGGCTTTCACAGAAACCCAGCTCTTCCTGACAGATGCCAAAGCTTGTGGAGGAGAAGTAAGATGAAGGCCCCCCTGTGCCAGTAAGTGCCCAGTTAGCACTAAGTAAGCGCTAAGAAAAGAATGAGAATATTGGTTATGTGCAGGAACAAGTCAACATGACCACAAAAGGAAAGAAAGAGGAGATTCCTTTGGTGGATTCAGATTCACAGACAGTTTACTCCGAAGCAGAAGGTTAGGCCCTCGCTTTTCATGCACATCTTTGTCTTGCAGCTACATCAGGTTTTAAGATCTGAATCTCACTTTTGTGGCCAGAAAAAAAACAACTTGGTGAATAAAAAGAAACACACATTCTATTTATTTGTTCTTGTAGCCATCCCTGCAGCACCTGGGAAAAGGTAAATCATCTTCTTTGCAGGCAGACATGCAGGTGGCTGAATACTCTGTATCAGTCCCACATGCTCCTGGGGCTCAGATAGAACAGGGAGCAGCTCATTCAGTTATTCTCCAGCCTCATGCAGCTTGGAGCCTTCACATCCAAGTAAACAAAGGGCTCCTCTTCTGTGCTTTGCCATCCTTCCCACCCGCTATGTGAGCAAGGGACCGGTACCCACCACGGCTCAACCTCTGCCACGCATCACCCTTCCCAGCAGGACAAGATGTAAGATTTGCTTTCCCTGGGATTTGTGACATCACGAAAGATGCTGCAGCTTTAAGGAAAGGTCTTCTTTCAAACGCTAGTGAAAGCTTGATATCATCTGCTGTTACAGTAAAGGGAAGCTCTATCTTTTCTCAAAACATAACAAAACCCCCATCTAAATGCAGCAATCTAAGTGCTGGCTGAGGGCTGGCCTTTTTAGAGGGGCAGGTGAAGGAGAGCACAGGACTTCACAGTCTTACACCAGAGTCTGCACCTTTCTTTGGTAACAACCTTTAAAGAAATCCCAATATGGGAAAGACATGAGCTCCATGGGTGTTTGAGAATCTGATTCACATGAGTTTTCAATGGACAGCTACAGTTTCAGGCAGAGTTTGTTTGAATTTGCCTTTATTGACAGGAAAAAAAATAGAAAAACAAACAAACAAACAAACGGATACTATTAGGGCTGCTCAAACCATAGGGAAGCGTGTTTATTGTCTGAGTTTTTGTTGGGTTTTTTTAATAGAATGGTTGGGGTTGGACATTCCAACCCCCCTGCCATGGGCAGGGACACCTCCCACTAGAGCAGGTTGCTCAAAGCCCTGTCCTACCTGGGCTTGTACACATCATGTGACAGAGCATCCATAGCTTCCCTGGGCACCCTATTCCACTGCCTCGCCACACTCTGAGTGAAGGATCTCTTCCTCCTTTCTAATGTAAATCTACCCTCTTACAGTTTGAAGCAGGAAATAAACTGAAGCAAGCTGCAGCACGGCCACCAGTGACAAAATCATTCCCTAGTGACTTTGGAGTGCATCACCTTCACGATGCCATCAGGAGTCCAAAGAGAGCTTGGGGACTCTGCTCTGGTGACACCCACGGATAAGGGGAGGTGGTGGCAAACCTGACACTGAGAAGTGAGATGCTACAGAAAACAACCTGTAGAATAAGGTCACTGTAGGGGAACAAGTGCTGCTGGGGTGACAGATCTGTGCTGGACCCTTGCACAGATGCTTTGGGAGGGACTGGGCACCGCAAGCGTAGCAGGGCTGCTGCCACGCACCGAACCCCTGTCAGAACGTGACACCAGACGTCTCGCTAGTTTGAAAGACAGACACAACTAAGGTGTCAACTTTCCCCGGTGACATTAATGACATCGAGTTTAATCAAGAACTGTGATCTCTATGATCAAAGAAATATGGACCCAATACAAACTTCAGTTTTCCCAAGACTAACGTAAGCCTGGTTACTCGCTCCGATGCCACATGCATGCCCCGCGGGCTTTAGATGCTGTCAGCCCAGCATGAGCTTCTGATTGAGGGCTCTGTCAGGACTTTTGAAGTGGCACATAGACCTGGCTGGCAGATGCTGAAAAAAGGCCGTAGTCAGAAATGGACAGAGCAATGAATGTCCACAGCAAAGGGAGAAGCTGCAGGGAGAGCAAGCTCTGCATCTCTGAAACTACCACTTCGAGACGGAGCCACCAGGCAGCCAGACTATGCTTGCAGGTGACCTACAGCCATTACTCACTCTAAACTAAAGCAAAAGCCCGTGGAAGTCTAGCTAAAGGATGGTGATTTCCATGTTTACTGCACTGCGTCACCGATGTATCAGTCTGCAAGGGTTGGCACAGGCCACCCTCACAAACAAAGCACCATAGCCTGGATGAACAGGAGAAATTACAGAGGGCAAGGTCTGGTGACAAAGCCCAGCTGCCAGAACGATGAAACAGTCTCACCTGGGAGGGCATCACCCCATTTCTGCTGGAGAGAGAAGAGAAGCAAAGAGCATCACACAGCAGGGATTTCAGAGGTATTCCAACGCAGCCCCATCTCCGGGCCAGCTGTGGAGGGTGAGCTGACAGGATGAAGCAGAGAGCTGATGGTTTGGAGATCCTGCAGATGGGTCTGTCTCGCTAGGAACATGACTGCACATCTCCAGGACCATGGACGCAGCCCTGGCTGTTCAAGCTGAGTTCCCAGCTTGAAGCAGGGGCTAGGACATGAGCAAGTGATCTTGTGATCAGGCATAAGGCCAAGAGGGTGGTGATAACCACAGACTGTGTGGTGACTTGCCTGCATCATGGACACGCAGCCAGCAGAGGCTCTAGAAACAACACGGCTTGTGTTAGAAAGTTGGGCAGTGGTGGTACTTGGGTATTGCTCTTGGAAATGACGTTACAGCTACATGTAGGAACAGACAAACAGACCAGTGGCAAGCATCTCAAAGCATGGCTGAGAAGATGGAAAGGAGGAGTCACTGGGAAGTGAGGAAACTCCTGGAATGGAGAAAGGGAAAGATGTTATCAAACCCAAAAAGAAGCAAACTGCTGGTGCTTACATTAGCAGATGGTGTAATACAGAACAGTAGATGAATGGGAAACTGTGATAGTCCTTCAAAGGGTAACTAAGCATGAGGACAACGGAGATCCAAGTGATACAATCCACAGACACATCCTGAATGCTTCTCACCAAGCCCCTGACCAAAGCTCCTAACGATACTGAATTGCATGGGTAAGAGGGAAGATCCTTGCATCATTAAACATTTTCACAATGGGGAGACCAAAACAGAATCCTAGAATCATAGAGTGGTGGGGTTGGAAGGGACCTCTGGAGATCATCGAGTCCAACCCCCCTGCCAGAGCAGGGTCACCCAGGGCAGCCCA
>JANIJG010016626.1:3621-38494 GCA_024611175.1 Megaceryle torquata | reverse complement strand
GGCGGCGGGGGCGCGGCGGGGCGGGGGGCGGGAGTGTGTGTGTGAGGGGGGAGCCGTTTTCGCCGCCGCGGGGCCGGGCTCCACCGCCTCCGCCCCCCCGCCGCCCCGCCCCGGCAGGGAGGGAGGGGGTGGGGGGAGGCAGGGAGCAGGAGCTGCCCGACCGCAGACCCCCAGAGGGTGTGTGCGTGGGGGGGAAGAGCTGCCCGACCCCCGACGTGCTGCCGCCCCGCCGGGGAGACACCGACTTACAGCCCCCGACCCGATGGGGAGAGCTCGACTCACAGCCCCCCGGCCCGTAGCCCCCGGCGGGACTCGAGCATCGCTTTGTTCCTTTGCTGGCGGTGGCAGCGCGATGCCGCGTCTGAAGCGGCAACTTTACCGGGGATGAAGGGTGGGAGCGATGTGCGAGTCCGGCTCTCGACCCCCGCACACGTCAAAATCCAGCCGGAATTTGCCCGGAGAGCACGAAGGTGTTGCTCAGCGAATGGGTGCAAAGCTCTGCACCTTTCCTGCTGTAGCTCGGGTGGGTTACACACGCACCGTCCTTCTGCTGCACAATGCTACCCTGGAAATCTCTGTAGAAAGGGGGCCAAATACAGTGAGGACAAAGTGTTATGATCCCAAGGAGAGTGCCCACATTGCCGGGGAGCTACAGCAGAGCAAACAAGGGGGTTTAGCCGCGATTTCCTCCTGCAGTCTCACTCTGTGATTAATTACATGAGGAGGTTGTAGGCAAGTATTTGGGTTGCTGGTTTTCTCATGTTTGGAAGGGGATGGAAAGAATCCAACACCTGAAAATATTTTCATTTGGAAAACCAAGGGGAAAAATATCTACACCATTTTATTTTTTTTTTATCGTGTTTTCCTGCCTTCCACCCCTGACTCTCATCACTGTGAGCTGACAAGTCGGTCCTGCCTCCACCTCATCCAAGTGACAAGCCAGATGAATGGGAAGCTTTCCTGATCAGCTAATGCATTTGTGTGGAGGGAACGTGGCAGCACACCAGTTTTATGTATATGAATTAGGGAGTGGGAGGACAAGAGCTACAAACCTCGAGAAATACAGTGCTCTTCCCAAGCAGTGCGTGGATGGCTGCAGGTGCTTGTGTGACTCCACTGCTCAGCATACCAACGCAGAGATGCTTTTCAGCTGCTCATCCTTTTCATAAAAACTGGGGAAGCAAAAAGCAAATACAAATTAAAAGCTGGTCTTTATTTCACAGAGACCTCGGCAAATTGCTCAGACGTGAAGCCTGTAAGCATAGAAGTGCTCCAAAGTTAGATGCTTGGTTTAAGCGTGTAAATTATGCTTCCCTTTTCAGTTGTGGTTTGTAGGTCTATCAGTGCCTTTGCAAAATCACCTTCTAAATGAATGTCTCCATTAGGGATGGAAGAATGAAGTCAGGTAAACTCAAAAGCAGAGTGAAGTCTCGTTCAGAAAAACTGGATCAAGCATTTAAGTTTAATGAGGTTCAACAAACTTCTCATTAAAAAATATACATTTGCACCTCTGAGCTTTGGGGTTTTGGACACAGCGGGAAAATGAGATAGTGAAACAGCAGGAAAGAAGCTATTTCCATAGCTCTTTAAACCTATCGAGCCTTAATTAATATTATTTATTTGTATTACTGTATTGCCCGAGAGAGCTGCTTATGGCTGGCTCGCCATAGCAAGGAGCAGGGGAACAGCTAGGTGGGCTGTAACCAGGGCAGGGCTCCAGGCACAGAAATATCTTCCTCAAGTGTTCCCAGTCTAGCCGTGCAACGAGAGATGGGATGACTGGCAGTTGGTGTGTTGGGTTCTCAGCAGCCTCTGCCAGCAGGAAGGGGGCACACAGCTGCAGGGCTTTCTATGGGCTCAGAGCCACCAGCCCTGCAGCAACCCTCCCACATAGTCCTATTGATTGTGCAAGGTAATGGTACATTAGCAGAATTTGTTAATAAAATCTCTCGCTCCTCTTCTTCCCCTCACATTTTTGCAAATAAGACATCTCTTTCTTTTTCTATGGCCCTACAAGAAATAACTCAGGTTCCTAAAGGGTTACAGAGAATCATCCGAGGCAGACAATCATTTTCTGCCCAAGCTATCTTCTTTAGTTTAAAAATGTTCTCTATTCTTTTGAAATGCATGAAGTAGTTTGTGGGAGAGCTCATATTATATTCCACTACTGAAAGCTGGTGGAGTATTTTACATTGATGTCTGGCTCTAGTGATTTTCTAAGGATTTTGAATTCATTAAATCCAACCATTGAATAATCTCCATTCGTGGCGGAAGGAAGGCAAAAGTGCTTACGCTCTTCAATAGCAAAAAAGCATGTAGTCTTTTCTTAAACACGAAAGCTATCTGACCCACTGTATGTAGTAAAGGTTGCCCATCGTGTAACCTTTGATTTGAAGACTTTGCTTATGATATAGCCTTATAATACAGCCATTGAAGGTGGCAATAAAGCAGCCTTGGCAGGGTGTTTTGCACTGCAGCAGCATCCTCCATCCTCTATCAGAATTAAGACCCAATTGTTCCGTGCTCAGGCCAGAGACGGAAGCTCATGACAATGAGAAGAGAAAGCCCCACAGCTTCTGCCTCTGATTTAGCCCCCCCAGCCCAGACGACACCACGCAAGGGCAAGCATCCAAACCCAGAAATGCTTTTTACACTGGAGAAACAGAAACTTGCAACAGAATTGTTTTGATTCCTTGACGCTGACATTCAAAGCTTTAAATTAAATCCTGTGCCTGATCATTTTATTTCTGAACTGAGTAACAGTTACTTTGGAGATGAAACTTTGGCTTTAACTGAATTCAGTGAAAGCTGTCACTAATAAAATCCTGCCCCAGAGCCACCACTGGTATCAGAAGAAAACTGCAAGATGTTACCATTTAGCATTACTGCTTCTGCTGCTAAGTGTCAAACACATAGAATTTAGTAGATCAGGCTTTCTTCTTTTTTTTTTTTTTTTTCTGTCATCTAGAAAAATAACACTAGAATTTCACAAAGAGAAACTTTTGGAAATTGCTCAAGAAAAACTCAAGAGAGTTCTTTCTCAGAATTAAAATCATCCCTTCAATTAAATAGAGCTTTTGATGTAGATGCAGTCTAACCACCTTCAAAGCCTGAAACAGATATTTTATCCTCCCTTGTCCTTTCTCAGCTTTTAGCCCTGTGCATGTGAGAATGAATTTTAGCATCTAGGAATGTCCTAAAGCTATAAGAACATCTATATAATTGACTATTGTCATCCCCTATGGGTCTTGATATCTCTCCTATCTAATCTGATGCTGATATTAAGAAAAAAAAAAAACCAAAACGTAATAATTTCCTGCAGATTATGTGACATATGAAGAACGGGAGACACGTTTCATACTTTTTGAACAGAATCAGATACTCCTTTTATACCCACGGCAGTGGTGGGATTTGGTTCAACTCACCAGATTTGCAGCAGAGCTTCACGAACACAAGGATCTCCAGCCTGAGCAAAGACCCTTGCAAGAATATGGGATGTGTCAGAAGGTATCAGTTAAGTGACAGGTATATTTAAGAAGGAATAACATTGAAGTCTTTCATGGAACTGTATTTTCATATACCTTGGATCCAATCTTGCAGATCAGCATGATACCTACTGGAATGCATTAGGAGACCTTTGAGGAGCTGGATCCAAATGACTTGCCAAGCTCATAAATTCTGTGGCAAAACAAAGGCTTGAATTCACTTCTTCCAAGGGCTGGTACAGTACCTCACCTACCAAACCACCTATTCCTTCTGTTATCATTCATCATATATTGCAAAGACATAGTACCTTTCAATTCTGAGGACCCCACTCTGTGTAGAGGGTCTTCTTCCTCCAGCAAGGGAGGGTTGGCAGAGAAGTCACCATCACATTTCAGACTGTTGAGTCTAGAAAAGGGTGAACTTGAATTTTGTTTGAGGAGTTAAGGTGAAATTTCTTTTTTTTAGTCCTATAAAAGATCATCTGAAGTCAGCATGAATAGTTTCAGATTGTCCTTCAGAGCTGAAGAAACAGTCATCTTAAAGGAAAAATATTGTCATTCTCTTGCCACTTGAGGGACAACAGCTTGGCCTCGATTCTATTATTCCTTTTAATATATTAAATATTCTTTGGCTTAGTCATGGGAAGCAAAGCAACACAACTGCTTTCTAATAAATAAAATGTGCTCAGAACCAACTCAGAAGCTTTCCAGATAACTGCATTTCGAGATTGCCAGGAAGCCAGATGCTGCTATTGGAAAAGTAGCTGCTATGGTTTGTCATCTGAGCCTCGAAATTGATACCCAAGAATGATATGATGAGACAGACTCGATGACAGCACTGCTCTTTCTATAAATAATTTGAAGAAAACATTTATTTAAAAAAAAAAAAAAAAGTATCTTTTTTTTCTAGACTTGCACAGTAAACCAGAAAATTAAAAAGGATAGGCATGCTGTGTTTGAATAGGGCCATCAAAAGAACATGATATACACGATTTATAGAAGAATATATAGCAGCTCTCACACATTTTACACTACATAGGCTGTATTTTCCCCATAATACCAATAGTTATGAAAGTCATTATCTTTTTGACAATGGAGAAACAGAATGTTATTCCTTTACTTGCTTGATCGTGTCAAATGTCAAAGCAAATTATGAATGCTTGTCCTTCAAATATTCATGCCTCCCGGTAAGATATTAAATATCAAGTGTGCTCACATTCAGCTACAGAATGAACTAATATTGCATACATCTCACCCATCTAAAGTTCACTGTGCCCGTTACCTGTCATGCAATTTCATCTCTCAAACCCTACCTCTTGTCCATGTACCTAAGAGCTGGGAAATTCATTGCAGTGGTAAATGGCACATGGAAGATTATCTGGAGTATGAGTTAAAACTCTAAGTGGGGGTTACTTGTGAATTTAAAGTGTTAAAAAGGGAGCAGGAGAAAGAGCAAGGGGTTAATAGGACTAGAACTGTGATTTTGCTTCATGTTTCAAAGGGTTCAGAGAGGCAGCATCCTGATGAAACACCCTGGGATGTTTCTAGCACGAGAAACCTGCTAGAAGTGCTGTGAAAAAGCTCATGATGTTTTTGGCAGTGGAGAAACAGATGTGCTGATCAAGGGTTCATCCAGGAAAGGCACAACAGGAATGAGCTGTGTTTGTTCTTAGGGCAGTGTCCAGAAGGAAATACAGATTCTCCTTGGGAACACAGTACAATGAGAGGGGGCAGGAAAAGGGGAAAAAAAAAATGTCTCTGATGTTTTCTCATTCCACCTATTATCCATCAGTTCTAAGAAATAATTATGCACCTGTAAAACAGCCCAGCAACAGGCTATTTATGCTATACGGTAGGGCCACACACATGCAGCTCCTCCACGCAACCGTACACAGACTTCAGACAAACTAAAAGCTGCAACAGGGACTCAGATGTCACCATGATGGATTGTACTTCTGAGGGCTCCCTCCATGCCCACGTGTGTGTGTGTGTGCATCCTGCTGATCGTTGCCAAGACTCGTGAGCACCAATTCGTAATCACTCCACAAACAAAGCAACATTAATTTCCTTTATGTCTTTTTTTTTTTTCTTTTTCAAAAGAAAATAATAAAAAAGAAGCATTAAAAAAAAATAATTCCTCTTTCAAACAAACATCCTCAGACCTGCAGGAGAAGGTGCTGGAGCAGAGCGGCACAGCACAGCTTGCTGAAGTCACACGAAGTATAAAATGAGGCAATCTGTCGGGGAGGTTATTGCCTCTGAAACACTGAATCACCCGCACACCCAGAGGATGGAAGAGAATTACCCCTAGCCAGCGAAAGGGAAATTGCTTGCTGCGCTCAGACTGCATTTTAACCTGCAAAGAAGGGCTTCAATGGGAGCGTGTTAGGAGGCGGACTGAGAGAAACAGGTTTTTAGGATAAGTCTTAAATACTTAAATCAATCATGATAACTTGCTGCACTGAATTTATCTCCTAAGCTGCCTAAAGTAAATTCCTCAGATCTGTCTGAATAATTCTGAGCTGATAATGCAGCATTCGAGTAGGAAGGCTGTTGCACAGTGAAAGGATTTTCTCATTAGAATTTCAGCCGATTATTCACCAGAGAGATGGTCTTTTGGGAGCACACCCTGGCAACTCCCTTGAAAAAGTTTTATGAACACTCAGGCTACTAAGAAGGGAAATTGGAATGCAAAATTAAAGCTAGCATTACTTTTTGAGAAGTCAGTGATAGAACAAGCATCCAAAACAATGAGGCGTATCTGATCTTCCCTGTGCTCCAGGTCTTTTTATTCTACACAAGAGACCAGGAAATCCTTTTAGGTCAGCTGGCTGCAGTAGCTGGAACTGCAGTCTCTGGTGCTGAGCACATTACCAAAACCATGCTCTTGATCAAATATTTGTAGCACTTACAGGTCTGAAGAGGTGTTTTTCCAGAACCTCATGCTTGGGAGATGGATATTGAACCAGATAACCAAAGCTTTACCATGATACTCCTAACTCCACTGGACCGAGATTACCTGAATCAAGAGACTTTAAGCCTGTGTCTGTCAAGGATTTTTCATTTCATTGTTCCTCTCCATATTCAATGCAAGTAGTCTTTTGGATAGGGAGACCAGAAAGCGAGGGGAGATGGTAGGTAGGAAACAGGGCAACCCCAGGGGGAGTTCTGTCAAGAAGAGCAGCAGAACTTCAACCCACTCACAGTTCTCAAGCTGATTGAGGTGGAATAAATGCTGGAAGAAAAGTACCTGCACCTCTTCCTCATTTAGCAACTATTCATGGAGTGGCAGATACCCCTTTCCACAGACTATTGTGCAACAGCAGCAGCGAGGAGAGGAAGAAAAACTTGTAGCAATAAAACCAAACTGCCTTGACATAGTGTCTTAAATGAGCTGTAAATATGGCCAGCAGAATACCATCAAACCTTGCCATACAGATTGTAGGGAAACCATAATTTGTGCTGTGACTTTTTAAAGCTAGACTGACATCCAGATGCAGTATTTTGTTTGGGCTGAGTAAATGGTAAGTAGTGTATTTATTGATTTGTATCTCTCTTCACACCTCACATGCTGCCTGCCTGCTCAAGGCCAGGTCACAGCATGCTTACTTAGTCAGCAAACACCCGCTCCGTGGTAGGACCATTAA
Source organism: Megaceryle torquata (assembly GCA_024611175.1). Taxonomy (NCBI): domain Eukaryota; kingdom Metazoa; phylum Chordata; class Aves; order Coraciiformes; family Cerylidae; genus Megaceryle; species Megaceryle torquata. The sequence goes on along the minus strand of JANIJG010016626.1, from coordinate 31,362 downwards.
GTCCTCAGGACAAAGACAGTACCTTTAATCAGTGTAAGGTCCTAAGGGTTCCCTCCCCTTCTTTTTCCAAAGAAACACAATGGTGACAGCTCTGGAGGAAAAGCTGGTAGGACCAGTAGTGCTTTACATCCTATTAATGCCATGTATAAGATTATTGGAACTTAGTACAGTCTATTCTGAAGTTTCTACACTCAACACCTGCAGCTGGTAATGGCTACAGATTATGTTTAAAAGCTTCTCCCATGGTGGTGTAGAGATTTTTGAGGGGGGAAATAGCTCTACAAGAGACATTTAGCAGTAAACTGCAAAAGCAGAAAACTTTGTAAAAGGGCTTTTGCTAGAACAGCCAATCTACTGCAAATATCAACCAAAGTGAAAGCAACACAAGAAAAACCTAAAGCCCCTTTTACTTGAAATTGTCAAAAAATAAGTCAGAAACCTTGAAAGAATAAGAACACGCACCAAAAAAACTCTTCTCGGAAGGATGATTAGAAGAACATGGAAGAGATTAGCTAGATTCTGGATAGTCTGGTGGGACATCACAGTCCTTCAGTGGTCCTCTTGCCAAGATGGCAGCACCAGTGCCACCAGCATCCCTGCCATGGTGGATGGGGTGTGCCGAGGCTTGGGAGGAGTCCAACCAAGTGCTTCCCTTATCTCAGGGGCTGACAGCTTGGGAAGTGCAAGAGTAGCTAGGGGTTATCTGAGGAGCAGCAGATACCCATCCCCATGGTGGAGCAGGCAAAAGCACCTTCTTCCAGACCCTGAGCTCATACTTTAGTTTCCCCTTCCCAGGTATGTGGTAGGGCAACGTCAGACTGTACTCACCAAAGCTGATGGTACTGGGTCAGTGCTGTGCTGGCACAAGGCTGGTCTCAAGGGCTGGTAAAGAGCATCTGGGGAAACAGGAGGTTTTGCCCAGGGGAGCACAAGTCTCACCAGCTCAAAAGGAAAACAGCTATGGAGGAAGAGGAGAAATTGCAGCAGCCGGAGTTGTGAAAAGCCTTGACAAAATATTTAATATGGAGAAAAAGAGAATGCTTGCCAATTGCTAGAGCCTTCCTAATTCAGGTTATTAGATGGTTACTGCCACTGCTATTAAAAAGACACTGTTTTCTGAATGATCTACACAAAGAAGGGCTGGAACACACCTACAGGTTTTCAATGTGCTTTTAGCTTTGCTAATGGAGAAAAAATTTTTTTTTCCTCTCATTTGAGACTCAATTGAGTAATTATTCAATTAACAAATAAGTAATGTGCTATTTTGTGATGTATCTAGTAAATACATGCTTGGGAAATTCAATGGATAAATCTCTAGCTACTGGTTTAGGCTCATCACACGTATGTTGAGGCAACCAGATTTTTTTTTTTAATCTTTCTATGAGGAAACTGTTAAAGACTGAGGATGAGGTTTCAAAAACCTGAAAGGAATTCACTTTCCACTGAGCTTCACACAACAATGGTATCACGTGAGTAATTCTACTACAATTTACTCAGGAGAATGAAAAATAACAACATCTATTCTCATTGCAAATAACCTCTTTTCTCACAGCAGAGACCCATTACAGGGTCAACATCTACTGTCAAACTTCATCATTAGGCTCATTAAAACAGTCCTGTTGAATTTTGGTTTTGTTTTTTTTTTTTCTAGAGAAAGCCACGCTTTCAACTAAGATTTTTTTTTTCATTTTGCTTTTTGGCAGAAATTCTGCTTTTCTTGAAATTTGTGCACGTTCTCACATGGAATTTGGAAATCCAAAATATGAACATGTGATCCTTAACCACTGTTCCTCCCCTCAGATTCCACCCCCCTCCCCCCCTTTTTTTTTATTATTGAGGTGAATGATTCTAGAAAAAAAAAAGTTTTCTTTTTTACATTTTTCCTAGGCAAGCATGCCAGTAAGATCTCTATTAATACAATGGTTTCTAGGTAGCAAGCAGGAAAAAACCCCACAGCATCTCTACTGAAAAAGCTGGCAGATGTTGACTTTTTACCTATAACTGTAATGCCTCTATAAAAAGGAGCATTCCAGTCTTACAAGCATTAAAATGGAAAATAAATAGAAGTGGCGAATATGGCACACCGAAGATTACATGTGAGGGACCAGAAATTCAAATCCCCTCTCAGAAGGTACATTGCAGGGGTAATGAGAAGATGCAGAAGCTTTTCAATCTCCAAAATCAGTCCCTCATGGAACATCATCAAGGCAGACAAACCAAATGGGGCAGCATGGGCGGAAAGGATTATTTAATGAGCATCAGCTGATGCGAGACACCCACAGACACCCCAGACTGCAACCTTGCGAAAGAAAGTGCCAGAAGCCATTCCCATTTGCAATAAACTCATTATATGTCAGGGATTTTCTTCTTGTTTAGACAGCCCATACCAGTTTATTTACAGTTGTTTGCACATTTGCAGCCTCGTGGAGGTGGCAGAGGGTGTGTGGGTTTCCCTGATGGCAGCTGCGGTGCCACAAGGCACCAGAAAGCCCTGGGCAATGCCCACCTTGTTAGAAGGTCATAAGCATAGCAAATACCATACAGACCTCAGGGGTTTGGGTAACAGGTGCAACACCACCCTCCCGAGATGGTATTTTAAAAGGCAATGGAAACACCACACGCAGAGGGCTGGGGATGCACAGGCACCCACCATCCTGCCAGAGCATCCCAGTGCTGGGTAGGGAAGCGATCACCACGTGGTATGGGGACAGATTGTGGGGAACACAGGGCCTCCCCCCCCCCTCCCCGGCTCGTATGAGCAGGAGGCTAAAGACAGGTGGTTTTGGCTGCTAAACCTCTGAGAAAAACCAGCTCAATTATTGTATAGAAATCTGAGAGTAAGAGGACGGGCCCCAGCTACACACACGCACATTCCTGCCTTCTCTGGTCTTGTAGTCTACAGGGTGCCTTTTTTCCCCCCACTTTTGTAGCACAGTCAGCACTTTTTCCCACAATCCCAACCTAGGGGTGGAGAAGAAACAGGGCTAGAAAGAAAGGTGAAGTAGATTCTACTTGGAGTAATTTGCACTATTGTAATTCCAGCAGTTGAGATAGCCAGAAAAATATATTTAATATTTCATTTTTTTCTGCCTTTTCTTCCCCTCCAAGACATTTTTTCCTCAGTGGGGGAGAGTGCTAACAATGACTTCAATAGCAGAATGAAGTTTAAAGCCCAGATCTTTCCAATTCTGCTTATTCCTTTAAGCTATTCCAATCCCCTTTATGTTCTTTCTGCATACACACATCTGTCTTCTTCAAAGCTTTAACCATCTCTGACACACCTGACCTTTCCATCCAAGCGCAATGGTTAGATGCAAAGAAAAAAAAAACCCTTTTACCTACAGCAAGTAACTCTTTGTTTTGCCAGTCCCACGCCTGAAAATTTTGCTGCTACAGGAAGTAAAATGGTGAGCAACCATTCCTTTGCTTTTGAAAAGTGGAACTGTCATCTCTTCGAGAGAAATAACAGCTTATCTTTATTTTGTCAGACATGACTGTTAGTTATTAAAGTCTTCTTAAGAAAATGCTACAAGAAGAATTAGGATAGTATTGTCACAGAAATGTCTAGAGTTCAGAAATTAATTTGACAAGATCTGGGACATCTCAGATATCTAATTAAACTTTCTGTGACAGTTATGTTGTGTAAATACTAGAAACTTATTAAAATAAAGAGTCGGGTAAAACTAGTTGCCATATTGAATTAATAGATGTTACACCCATTCAACAGCCATTACTCTGATTAGAGCCATTTGATTCATGCTGGTAAATATAATTTCATCTATTCATACACACAAAGGTCATCCATTTGTAACTAAAATACTTGATAAACTTACTATGTTTGGTGATGTTACTATATGCTTGGCTGGAGTTTACATAAACACCCCTCTCCTCCACTTAGTGAATGAGATGATTCATGATATCACATGATAGAGCACAGGCAGCTCTGGTATGAAGGTTTTAGAATAATTTCTGTAGGAAAAACTTATTCCATAGATGAAGAGAATTTAGGCTAAGAGGAATTACAGCTAATAGATTCTGACCTCAACAGGCTATAATGCAGGCTGGCTTTGCACTCTAATATTTGCATCAAGCCTATATCTCATAGCTGTGCTAAATCAGATCAATTCATCATTTAAAGAAGCCACTACATCCATTAGTAAATTGTTTTAATAGTTAATTATTAGCACTATAAAAAAAGATGTGATTATCCCCAGCCTGAGTCTTCAGGGCACTGTCAGCACATGGATTACACTACTGCTGCAACTCAAAAGCCATCAGTTTAATGAAACATGAGGAACACTTTTGAAACCCAGGATGTTGGCTCTGGTCAACCAACAGCTGGACATAAGGGCTGCCAGCCTAAGCTTAGACAGAGGGCAAAGAGAGTTCAAACATAAACCACTGCACCGCTGCTACACACCCAGGCAGCCCACACAGCCCCCACTGGGCAGTGGTAGTCACAGAGGAGCTGGCAGAAGCCCATCCTCATTTGCCTCTTGCCCCCCAGCATTACTCTGACACAGGGGTGGTCTTTATGGCCAAGGATGGGGAGGCTGCACATCGCCAGGGATTAGTGCCAGTTGGTGTGTTGTTGCTAAGCAGATTCATGAATACCAATTAATCTTGGAGGTGATGTCTCCTGCACATGAGCATGGCCAGGAGGTGCATGTTCTGCAGCTGGAGGATGTGATTAATAACCACAGCTTCAGCAGCTAAGGTGGCCAGTGCTTCCATCAGCACTGCAAAGGCAAGTGGAAAGTCACCAAGCCAGCTCCTTGCTACCAGACACAGACCTGCAGTCATCTTCATTGGATGCAGATGAGCTAGATTTAAGGAATAGTGCTCAGAAGTTACTCAGTAGACAAAGCTTTTTTGTTTGACAGATTACAATTAAAAAAAAAAATCAGTTCCTTCTATTTTTTCCTGCAGTTTTGCTAACTGTTCATTTGTTGCCTTAGCACTGGGGTTGGCTAGGAAGAGGAGCATTTACCATTAAAGCTTTGAAAGGTACACCAATAATTTAATTCAAATCCCCTCATTATTCAATTATTTTCTGATGCAAAGACATGAAAATTATGAGTTGAATTTCAGGTTCACTTTGGTTTTTTTGATAGCTGAACAATGCTTGTTTTTCAACTAGCATTTTGCCTTTTTCTGAACCCTCACAGTTGTTCTCACCACCATCTTTTTCCATGCCTTCTCCTTAGTCAAGCTTCACATTCAAATTGCTCAGCAGAAAACACATCTGAGGGCTGTTACCTCCACTGGTTTCAGGGCCAGCAGCCACCCCTGCTCAGATGGCCAAAGGGGAAATGTGCATCTCTCCAGCAGCATCCCCAGTCTTACCCCACACATTCACACTGAAGGGCCAGGAGCAATGCTTGCAGCTGAGTAAGAGGAAGGTGCACCCCAGGAAAATGATCCAACAGAATATAGACAGTAGAAATTAAAATTACTGCCCCCCTCCCCAGTTTAGCAGAAAGAGTTCTTTTGTAAAGGCTTTTCCAATGAATAAAAAAGAAAAAAAGAAAAACTCAACCTCCCTGTCAGTGTGATTTGTTCTTGAGGCAGGACAGGACAACATCAAATCCCATAAGCAATTTACTGTGCTCTCTTACCAAGCACAGTCTGGCAATCTTAACTCCCCGCCTCACTTAAAACTGCATCTCTGTTCCTGGATAACCCCCAAACCCATGGCGAGTAATGAATAGGAAAACAACGGGTTGTTGTTCTACTTCCCATTCCCAACACTCACTCTGCATTAGGCTCCATCATTTCACAACTCGCTTGATGTAACACGATGTGGCAGAACATACCCTGATCCAGGAGTGAACCCTGATGCAATGCAGAACGGATCCCTTGGACTGAAACTGCTCCTTCCTTGCCTTTCCTACCTTTGATCCACATTTTCTGTTTGTGACAGCCTGTTAAATAAATATCAGTGACAAGGCTTGCTATGCATTTGTTTTGCTGCAGTTTGCTTTCTTTGTATTCAGCTCTCCAAACTGAGTGTCTTGTTGACAAATATACAAACTCCATTATCAATTAATGTTTTTAGCCTGGTGCCCTCTACTCTTTACTCCCCAGTGTCAGTTTTACACATTAGCCTGGGTAACATTCAAAGATAATTGTGTCTTGTTTATTTGTTTTGGGGAGTAACAGCAATCAGACAGGCAAATCCCAGTTCTTACCAAAGCTGCAATTCTGTTTTCAAATGTAGCCTGCTCTGAGGAGAGCTACAGAAGCACACGCTGCATTTGCTTGAGGTGAAACCTCACTTTTCTTCTTTCACTCTTCATTTTTTTTCTTCTTCTTCCAAGAAAAGAAGATTTTGCTCAGCACTCAGGGCATTTTGCAGGCTTTATACACCTAGGGGCAGGATTTCTATGGGCTCTTAATTTGTTCTGCCACTTTTTAAAGCCCACCCTTGCTGCATACTTCAGCGAGTTGAAAAGGATAAGCCATTCATGGTAATTTGTCAGCCTCAGCACACAGATGTGGTCAGGATCACACGTATTTGTGCATGGAGACCTGTTTAAATGTTCGAAGAAACATGTCATGAATGTTTTCAAAAGCAATCATTGACACTGGGTACCTCAATTTCCAACACAGCTGAGCAAGTGGAATTTTTGAAGTTGGGTACTTGAGACCTCTGCAAGCAGGAAACCCTTAGAAATCTGGGTAAATTAAGTCCCTGGCTCTGTGGAAGAAAAACCCCCACATTTGATTAACAAGTCAGTAAGTGCAGGCAGAGGTGGTACAGCTTGAACATGTCAACATGGCTGCAAAAGAGGGCGAGCAAGGCGTGAGCTTAATTCAGCCTCTGTTTTCTGCTTCCAGAGATGTGAAGTCTTGCTGAACAGCCGTGACCATGCTGCATGTTAACTGAGGAGACACGAGACACAGTTGGCAAAACACATTAGCATCTTCTGCTCCGATAATTAGTTTAGTGAAAAATTATTGCGTTATCTGTTTCATTTCACTAGAGACCAATTTCAGTCTTAAAAAACCCCAAAAAAACTCACATTAGGTGCTTTTAATAAGACAATAGACTCTATAGTGTTTCCAAACAAGATTTTAAACCCATTCAGCACGTGAGTAATTAGCACAAGTCAGGATGGTGGCCAAATGAATTATTTAGTAAAGGAATTACATTTGCTTAGAAAGAAAGAAGCCCATTAAATTCCACAAAAATGCCTAAGCATCAAGGCTATGTATTTAAAACATATTGCAGCAGACCTGCTAACATTGCAGTAGGATGTGGTTCAGATTTTAGCAAATATGCCCCAAATCTTGCGGTCAGTGGTGGAGATTTTACTCCAGCTATGCAGGGAGAAATAATCCTAGCAGAGCCATATTGCACAGCAGGTGTTCATCTTGCAGATGGGTTGAAATCAATTATCAGCACTGACTGCTGTGCCATTGGGCAAGAAGTCTGAGAACCTCCAAATTACCCTCAGATTGTCCATATTTGTATCCCAAGGAGCCACTGGAGATAGTTCTCCTGGTACAGGAAGCCCTTACCCAACAAGAGAACAACCTGTCTTTTTCTCCAGGAATGTGTTTCTCACATGCTGGATTTAAATTTTTTCTTTTTGTGGCAGGGGCAAATATACTTATCACTACAAAAGATTAAAAAAAATAAAATAAAATAGACTATGCTTAGCAACCTCCAGCAAAACTAGCAGAAGGCACTTGACAAAACTTGTGCTCTATAATGAAAATCCTACGAAGGCATTCAATACTTAAAAAACTAGGACAAATTATGCTGTAAGGAGTAGAATATGTAAACGTGGCAAGGAGCTTCATTTTATATTCTGGCTTCAGAGGGGTTAGTTACAGTTGACAGCGGTGTAAACAAAGACCAGAATAAGACCCATGCCCACCAGCAGGAAGACAAAACTGGTTTTGTAGAAGAAAACTAAAGAAACATCCCTCAGCCAGGTCCACGTGTAGGGTATTCTGAGAAAGGAGATGGAGTGTTTGCATCTCTGCCATGAGCACATTCAGATCCTCTCTTATATGGCAGCTTAAGAGATAACAACAATTTTGCAGTGAAAATACCAGCTCAGGCACGCTAGTGGCTCTCCAGCTCATCCCTGTGGCAATGCTGCAAACCCAGCAATGCATGGTACATGCATCTGCAGTACTAACAGGACCATGATAATATCCATAATGGTCAGCCAACAGTGATGGATAGGTAATGAAAAAAAAGAGAAGGAAGAAATATGGCAGCTCACTTCACCCAGAAACTGGTGGCTCTGGGAAGAACAAAGGATGACTACTGATCTCTGCTGGAAGTCTATGCAGCTTCCAAGTCCTCCTGCAGACCTCTCAGCTCTGGGGTTTCTCCCATAAACATGTCTCTCTGGGTACCTTCTTAAGACTCACATTTTCATTGCAAATCAGCAGCAGAGCTGGGAGCTAGAAGAGAAGCCTGGCTCTCCCCACCAGGGCTTACAGATAAGCACTTGCTGCAGAGTGATTTACGTTTCCAGGATTTGGATGTATTCCTGCCTCCCTGGGGAAGCTGTTTACTTTCAGAACCAATTTCCCCAATGGAGCAAGGATATCCACATCTTGCTTTTCTTCATTTGTGCTTTCCATCCCTGCACAGAGAGCAGGGGAAGGAGCTGGGTGTTATGTAGAGAAGAGCAGTGATCCCCCAGCCACACGCCTCAATACCAGAGGGGCTGCTGCTTTCACAAAACACACAGAAAATGCAGAATGACTCTGGCCTGATATATAATTCAAGCAGCCCAAACAGCTCAGGCTGTTGGCATCTTTATCAGCAGCCTACAGTCAATGTTATTTACTTCTCATACTATTATGCCAATGGATAACCCAGCTCTGGCTGGGACAGCCCTCACTGTAACCATTGCCAGACCAAACCCATGGGCAGGGCTGCAGTAAAGGGCTTGTGCGTGTATTGCCAGCCCAGCACTAACAGCTTTTGCTTCAGGTTCACAGCAACACACCCAGACACAGGGATGTCTCGTTGCAAGGTACGAATAAAGCTTAAGCACAAAGCAGCCTGACAGTCCTGAAAGAAGTCAGCGATCTAAGGAAAATGGGTTTGTAGGTGATGCAAAGCTCTCACAGATTCACTCTGAAGCTGCTGAGCCTCTTAACATTTTCAAAACCTATTTTCTCCTCTAGGGTCACAAAGGAGGGTGCGTTTCCTGGAAGGCAGCTTTGAGAGGTTTGAGACTCTGGGAAAGCCACGACATTAGCAAAGGTCCTGCCACAACCGCTTGTAAAACCAGGAGATTGAGTTCTCTGTAGTGCAGTCATACTTCTTTCAGGCACTTGCCCTCCTTTCCGAGCTGGCCACTGCAGAAAGGAGCCATCCCCACTGGTGATACTGAGCTCCACAGGCAACTTTTGTACTCCATTTTTTTCAGTCTTAACCCTTCAGTCAAGTTCTCCAAAAGCACCTTCATCTCAGAGGTCTCACCACTAATACTGGCAGCAGCTGGACTAGGCAATGCACAGTGAGATGGGGAGGTTGGCACATTCCTCCCCCCCAGCATCCATTTGGAACCTCCAGTCAAAGTCTCATCTCCCATCCAACACCCAGCTTCCTGTTCGTCCTGGGAATGGATCAGAGATCTGCCCACATAGGGGTGGCAAAACCTCAGGCTTTGGACTTAAAGTCATTATGGCCACAAAAGGACTTCACCATCATTCAGACACAGGAATAGGCTGCCCAGGGAGGTGGTTGAGTCACTGTACCTGGATGAGTTTAAGGATCATTTAGATGTGGTGATGGGGGATATGGTGTAGGGGAGAACTTGCAGAGTAGGGCCAACGGTTGGACTTGATGATACCAAGGGTCTTTTCCAACCTGAATGATTCTGTGATCTCGAGTCAGTCTGTTTTTTTCTAGCAGCCAATCTATTTAACGAGGGCCATGGAAATTGGACCAAAAGTGAGTGCACGGCCTGAAAATCAGTTTTGTGATAAGAACTCATGCACCAGCAAGAGCCTTTTTCCTGGCAGCTGTTGTAATGAGTTCAGGCCCTGTGTAGCTAATGACCGTCACACCCCAAAACCCAATCAGAATACTTCTCTGGGGAGAAAATTAGATATCTCTATCATCATCGTTACTAAAACGGAGACCTGTGAAGGATTACTTGCACATTATGACAAACTTCAATTGAAATGGGCCATTACTCACCTCATTAATATTTCAAGCATGTTTGAATGCACTATCACAAAAATATATTACTTGGAAACAAATTCAGGTAGAAGAAAAAAACCCCATAAAACAAATTTCATTAAATAATGAACACTCGCTACACTAAGCCATCCTGAGATTCAGCCCAATAGTGTCAAAGACAAAAAAAAAATTCCTTGTGTTCTACTTATTTATAAGGCAAAATTATCTATTCATTTAGGAAAAAGTAATCAGGCTCAGTTAGACACACCAGACAAGTATATGAAAAGAAAAATGGCTTTGAAGCTGCTCCTGATAGCAAGCCTAGACAGCTTAAGAAGAAAACTCCACAATCCAGGCTTCTTAATTTTAGGTTTTTTTAAAGTAGACATTAGAAAGTCTATTAAAGAAGGGGTGTGAATTGGCAAATTTTTGTTGTGTAACACGTGAGTCTTTAAGAGACCATTAATGCCATACAGCTCATTTTGCCAGTACCCACACACTTCAGCTGAAAACAATGCCCAGATAAAGTGTTCCTTATAAATGGGATATCAGCAGGGAACTAGGTAGAAGATACACCCCTCTTTGTTTCTAGATGGAGCATGGCCTACCAACTTTCTAAAGTTTCAGGGTAGGAAAATTATTGATCATTTTAAAGTATTGAATCACCAATAATTAGTCTAACTTGGGCAGGGAAGGTTTGTTATTTACCTTTATCTGTTCATAATGTCAAGGTGTGATATTAAGAACAAACATTGAAAAAATAAGGGTTTTGGTTAAAGTCCTCCACCAGGGATCTCCAAGGATGCAGCTCTAGACTAGGATCAAGGCTTTCATCTGAATTTGGACAAAGCCAGAGATAAACAAAAGAAAGAAGAAAAAGTATCCTGGCATGGAGAGAAAGCACAACTAGAGCTTCCATCATCACCTGGACACATAAAATCCCCTGCTCTGGAAGAGGGTAGCTGGATTTGCCCTCATATATGATTCTTCAGTGAATGATGAACAGTTTAGACCTGTCACAGAGCAGAGGTGAAGCAGCAGCTCCCTCCACACGTAAAGTCTGAAGAGGCTTCTTTGAAGCTAGAGAATTAGTTTCTTGGGACATCAATTTTTTTACCATCTTTTCTTGTTAGACTGCTGTTAGTGGGTGATGAGCAACATCAAGCTGCAGCCTGATGATTAGCTGAAAACTGAAATTCTCCACTGTAACACCAGCTTTGCTGCAGTAGAAGATGGATAGAGGGATTAGCAGCATGGTTTGGCCACTTAGGAGTTCACCACCTGATTACAGTATTCTCTGGTTGAGAGTTGGAGAAGCTCATTAATATTTTTAATCAAAGCATTCCTCACCAGGACCAATAATTATTTTCTTTGGCCCATCTCCCCCACACTGCTCCTGCTTAAGTGGCTGCATCTCTCATTTTCATCCACTCATGGTCTCTATATACATATAAAGAGAGTTTATGAAGACAGGAACATAAAAATATGGCTTTTAAAACTAAGAGATTGCAGCTTTCCTTTCACAAAGAGCTCTTCACATCAACAAATCCTCTTCTCTCCCCTTAGGTCCATGACACAGTCCAGCACAGAGGGGTACCCAGCTACCCAAACAAACATGGACCTCTAAACAGCCAGGACCACAAGACACAGGGTTTGCTAATCTGCTAAACCTTTTTTATTCTAGGCAAGAAACTCTTCTGGAGAGACTCAAACCCCAGAACATTCTCTGGCACCACGGGGCTTGGCAGGAGACCTCAGCTGATGCCTGCAGAGCATCCTGAAAAAAAATCAGGTTTCAGAATAAAATGAAAAAAACGTTAGTTGAAAAGCAGCACTGTTAGAGCAGAGAGGACTCTTACCTGAGCTACCACCTTCCTCCTCCTTCACCCAGGAAGGCAAGACTAAGTGGGAACCCTTCCCAGGTGGGCTGCTGATCACTGCAGACCTTTTATAGCCTCACCACTCCCCACCTCTTCAGCACAAATTAAAGGGGCCACCCCCCCCACCCCCTTAGAGCTTGAGAGCAAACCCAACTAGCCATAACAGCTAGGAACTCACAAGACCATGCGAGGTGAAGCTGCCAGCCCTGAGTGTGCATCAGTTCAGGGTTCAAAACAACACTGAGCACCCACGTGTGCTGCCTTTGCTTTGCCCTCTCCTGCTAACAAGACCACTGCTGTGGGCACTTCAGCTCCAGCACTGAGCAGAGCCTGTGGCAGCCCATGGGGCAAAGCCATCTAGAAGGCAATGGTGTCTGCCCTTTTTCTGCACTGGGAAATGCAGATGTACAGATGCACTGCAAAGGGTAACAAACAAAAAAACCCAAACCCAAAAGCAGCAGTTTCTTTCTGCCTGCACTGGAATGCTGCCTCTTGCATGGAGTGTGTCAGGATTAGTTCCATCACTGTTCTCAGGTGTGTATGAGGTGCTGTGTACACCAGCACCTTGCCAAAAAAAAAAAAAAAAGGAGTCACTGAGAAAAATGTCCTAAATTGAAAGGTTTTTGTTATGCCCTGATTTGCCCAGCTCTTTGTTATGCCTGTGGCTTGAATACTAAAATCTAACAAATAGCAAATTTTTTTATTTATTCTTTTTTTTTACAATAAAAATTCACAGACTTTAACAAACACGGAGCTGTTTCCAAGGTTAACACATCCCTGGGACAGGTGCTGTCTTTCCACCATTATCATACAGACCCCTGTGCTGAGCACCCGTAAACCTGAAAGCTCATCATTTGTGGCAGGGCTGCTGCCCTGGGCTCGGGGTTTGGGCATTGCTGCTGCCCTCCACGCTGAGAAATGCAATAATTCAATGCTTTTTCAAACTTTTGAGTAATAGCACAGCTGCTTCTGCAAGCACTCAAAGCAAACTCGTCTGCCACCTTCTGTTCCTGAAAGAATATAACTTCCATGGAAGAATATTTTCCCGTTTTTGTTCTGGTTGGCAGGGGTTGGTGAGAAAGGTTTTTGCAGTTAGGGACTGGTTTCTGGCTCCCTCACAATCTCTGCTGGAGCCTCAGCACATAAATGTAGAGTCATGGAATGGTTTGGGTTGGAAAGGACCTTAAAGATCATCCAGTTCCAACCCCCTGCCATGGGCAGGGACACCTCCCTCTAGACCAGGTTGCTCAAAGCCCCATCCAGCCTGGTCTAAACACGGTAAGGAGAAAAAGCACTTGCATTTCAGGGCTAATTTGCAAACAGAAGGAGACAGATAAATGAGAGGTGCCAGGGCCATGGATTCCAGCACATGTGCCGAGGGGCATTTCCCCCAGGTACATTTCATGGTGACAGGAATTTCCTTCTAGAGAAAGCCCAGGCTGGTTCTGCATTACAGCAATGCAAAATGACAGCTGCACATGGCTGTATGGCTAAAAACTCAGTTGCCTTTAGCCATATCGATGAATCACAATGTTTGCTTCATGATGGACTTGCTTACCCAGGCAGGAACAACCTCGGTTACCCAGGAGAGCTGTGTTACCTTTGCCGATGGGATGAGAGCTGCAGCCCAGAAAGCTGCTTGACATGGCTTCGTGTGCCCTCCCGGGAAGGAAGCAGGGAGAGCGGATACAGGCACAGGAAGGCAAACCCAAAGTGGCATATTCTCTGTCCCCAAACTTGTGACTGAAGGGATAATTGAGAAAAATAATCAAGAACAATGACTGCTCGACAATGGCAGCAAATTGGGTTGATACTCTCAAAGCTCCTCAATTACTCTGTACAAATGCTAATTGGAATAGTTCCTTTCTGTGGCTCAGTCAGCACAAATCTCAAAACCCGAGATAGTTTTTCTTTTTCTGCAAGCCATCTGTCATGCTAATGTATCTTATTGCTGAGAGTTGATGCTTGTTTTTTTTCTTTAGCACCATGACAAAGAGAGAGTGCAACATTTCTCCCAGTGCTAGCCTTGGGCTCCGCCATGGAGTGGTTTCTGTACAGAAAGCAGGAGCTTTCCCCATAGCCTGAGGTCTGTGTGCTGTTAAGGACTGCCTGGGGGTTATTAATATTAAGGGTATCAAGGTGCCCTCCTGCAGCCAGGGCCTGCACAACCTGAAACTGCTCTGAAGAGGAGTTGCAAATAAGGCCCTCGGCTGATGCTTCTCTTTCCTGGGGATTGATTTATCCTGATACTTCTGACTGACAAGGTGCATTTAATGGCTTATTCCCTTTAATAATGCAAGCAGACATCGAGGAGGTCTTCAGCTTCCTGAGACAGGTTCTTTTAATGATAAAAAACCATTTTCATTTGTTTTCAAAATAGTTACAGGAAAACTCAACGGGGTTTTTGGTCTTGGCACATTCTTAGTTTATATAGAATTTTGTGAGCTCTGTCCTCATGCCATGCTGTGGTCCTCAATGAGCTGCAGTGGGATGCAGGAGGATGCACTCATCTGCCCTTGTACATGATGGATATTTTCTCTCCCGTTTCTACTCCTCTAGCCTTTGTCAAGTAAAATGGTCAGGCTGATTCCTTTCACCACCCTGTCCCAGGCTGTCCCCATTTAAACAGGAGCAATCCACCTTAAGCTGTCCAGTGTTGCAGCCTGGCTGATGCAAGGCAGCTTCTATTAGGGCAATATTTACTAAGGGGTCAATTCTGTCCACACCAAGGCATTCAATTCTTATCAGCAAAAATCCATGTGTTATGTGTAACTGTATCCCCGAGGTAGTTGCAGAGGCCATGCAAATCAAAGTTCAGCTGCCAGAAATCGCACCAAAGAGGTGTTTATTGACACATCTCTTCTGCCAGAATAAAAACTGCTCCATTATTATAAAGCTCCTGTCCTGGAGCTATACACCCAGAGAAGGGCAGGATATTCCCCATGGCAGATTGACTTTCCTTTCTGGCATCTGCTCCCATTCTGCTTTCTCATATCCAACAGTGTAAACACTGAGTATCCTCAATGTCTAAGCTCAGTCTTGAGTGTCATAAAAGCAGCATTTCTGAGAAGCAGAAAGTCTGGGTACACTGAAGTCTTCAGTAATGACATGTGGCAGCATCTTGCAACTGGAGCCTGACACCTGCAGTCAGCGTGTCACCCAGGGTTTCCTGCCAGACCCGCTACTCAGAGCCACAGACGAGTGGAGAAGACAGAACAAAATCAATTATTCATCTCCAAGATGCCCTCCAAAGTGTGTGGGGCAGGAAGGGTGGGACCCATGCAGGGGGTTCTCAGGCTTGCAGGAAATCTTTCACCTGGCTGTTTGCTGCTATGTTCTTGCTTCTGTTTTCCAGAAAGCTCACGGCTTCTCTTTTCTGCCACCAGCAGCACAGGACTGGGTGCTGTCCCCATTCCCTTTTGCTGCTCCATACTGGTTTAAGTGGTTCCTTTGCTTCTGTGCTTTCTGCTTCCTTTCTCCAAGCTCACACTCTTGTTGGCTTTGTGTGCTCAGAGGTGCTGTGTTGCCCTCATCATGGTGCTACCTAAGTGGTACTGTAAGAGGTCCTTCATTCATACTGCATTCCCATTCACAGCATTTTCCCTCTTTTCTCAGTATTTGTAAAACTGCCAGCTTTTTTTATTTTTTTAACCCCTTCCTTCCTAAGACAAAGTGGTTTGTGTGGTCAGTCGGCAGTGCTGGCTCTGTGCCTGTTTATCTATCTGTAAACTTTGCATGACTGTTCGTTGACCTGCCAGTTTCTCTCTCCACCTTTTGAACTTTGAGCTGTTTCAGTTTGATGTAGAATATAAATTGGAACACCACCAAAGTGCTACAAAACCATTGCAAATAGCTGGATAAAAGATGAGGATACTAATGTCTGTCCTGGGGAGAAGGATTGCTGCAGGAAGGCATCTCCACCAGACATCAGAGAATCCACCACAAGTCCATCAAAACGCAGGCTCAGGTTGTTGTTTCTCTGCCAGTGAAAGTATTAGTTTCCCTAACACAATTTTTCACATCCCTCCAGCAGCCCCGGCTTTTCTGCTGATTCAGCAATGTGGCTGGTTTTGATCAGAGCAAGAGCATCCGTGAGAGATTGCACCGTGACTGTGACAGTGCGGGACCAAAGTGGATGTGCTGCAAGGATGGTGATGGTGTCACCTCCTCTTTGGTTACTGCTTGGTCCCAGAGCAATGCTTTTGTTAGCTAAGCCTGCCCCACTTTTGGGGGCTTTTTAAAGAAAAAAAATATATTTTTTCTGTGGCAAAATCCCAATTGTGTTTGGGAGTTAACACCTGAGTGAGGACTCTGAGCTCTGCTTTTACTATTTGAAAAGAAAAAAAAAAAAAAAAAAGTAGTATTTTCTGCAGAAGCAAAATATCTCGAGGTCCGCACCACTGCTGCCTCTCCAGAAGGAGTTTCAGCTGCTTTTTCAATAGCCTGTGTTCCTAGAAACTAAAGTTGGGGCTCAGTGTCGCTGAAGAGTCTTTACAGGATCACTGGAGATGGAAAAAGCCTTTTCTAGGATATGCTCCCAGCCTTCCTGGCTGCTGTTTCGCCGTAGGAGCAGGAGAGGGTGCTGCGAAACCAGCGGCGGGGGCTGCGAGTGCTGCAGGGAGCAGGGGCCCCCCCAGCCCAGTCCCCTAAAGAGCCGTTTTCTCCTAAGGGGGGCGTGAGGAAGATTAAAAAGTCTCTCTGTAACACAGCGTTTCAGCATCCCCATGACATGCAGCTCAGGGTGGAACCCCCTCCGCCTGCTCATTCTGCAAGATTTATAATAAATAAATAAATAAATAGAAAAAATAGATTCAGCTTTTCTGTCTCTGGAATGAATGATGAGCTTTACAACCTGTTGTATCTTTCATGAAGGAGGACAAGGTGGGGATTTTCTTGAGGCTCTTACTTTATCAATCCTTGCCTGGGCCAAGTGCTATCCTCAGCTGTGCCAGGCAGAAGGGGCCCTGCCTGGTGATGTGCCTGTCCCTTCTTCTCCCAGCAGTGACAGCACTTGGCATCTGGGTACCCTGGTGCAGTTTTCAAGGAAAAAAACAAATGTCATGAATTTTCAGCACTGAAAAGTAGCATAACCCAGGACAGGGAGCACTGGGATCATCCTAAGACTGTGTTTTATCCATGGAGCCCAGGTGCTGGTGAGCCCATGGGCTGTGAGATGCACTGGGCAGGGGCAGGCAGCAAAGCAGAAGAAGCCAGTTTCATCACAGCTTTCCCTGTAGCTCCTTGCACAGAACCCATCTGGAGCAAACAATCCTTTGGGGTGTTAGGGGAGGGAGGCCCCTGTGGTGGTTCAGTGGTGCCGGGTGCTGTCACGCAGCCCTGCTTGACACCCACAATGCAAACAGTTCAGCGAGTGTGGCCCATCACTGTCTGGAGCTGCTGAGCTGCTTTTAGGAGGCTGTTGTCCTGCAGCCGTGGCTGTGAGCACATACAGAGCTGTCAGTGAGAGACTGGTCTCCTTGCAGTAGTTACTAGGGACCTGTCTCAGCTACTCTTAAATATTTCAATCCATGGGGCTTCCCTTGGCCTTGCTAGAGAAGGTCCCTCAAGTTCCTCCCGACGAGGACTCGCAGCCGGCACAGATCTGATGTTGGCTGTCAGGAGTGTGACCTGGCAGAGAGGAGGGCTGTTGGAGCTCTCTGCATCCATTTGGATCATGAATATTTGATGTGATGAGCGCTGCGGCTGGGATGCTGCAGAAGCCACCGGTCTTCCCAAGCCTGCTGCCGAGCCTTGCTGTGCACTCAGGACGTGGTGAGTGGTCCAAGAGCCTGAATGCCAGCACCAAAGCAGGGCTGAAGACAAGACATGGTGCTTCTCTTTAACAGTTGTAACTTTTGGTTGGATTTTCATAGAATCACAGAATCATTCAGGTTGGAAAAGACCCTTGGGATCAAGTCCACCCATTAACGAAGTTGACCCCTAATCCATGTCCCTCAACACCCATTTTGTCCCATTCCAGCTTCCTCTGGCCTGGCAGTGGCTTTGTGTGCTGGACTGAAGGATCCTCTCATGTCTTTTCTGCTCTCACTCATGGTCTCCCCAGCTTCTCTCTGATGTTTTATACAGCTGGTGCTTTGGCTCAGTTTCACTGTAAGTTGTGAAAATTGTTAACTCCATCACAGAGGAGGTATGAAATAGGGACTGTACTTCGTAAGGGCTTCTTACTCTTCTACCCTCACCAGGGGTTACCCCACTGACAGAAAGTCATCACTCCTGGGGTTGGATGTGCAGACGCCTTCAATATGTACAAGAGCTATTGGCAGATGGGGAGATGTTCCTACTCCTTCAAACTCTTGGGGATGAATTTGGAGATGCAAAATTAAATTGTTTTAAATTAAATAGACCTGAAGAACTGGTGATGAAGAAAAGCTCCTCAGGGAGAAGCTCACAATATCACAGGTTAGAGAGCAGCCAGAAGGTCAGAAAGGACAGTTATAGGGTTGGCCAGTGGGACCACATGTTGAATTAATGGCCTCACCTTTGAATGTCCTGGTCTAAAGGTCTCCCAGCCTGACTAGGACAGGGAAGGATAAAGGTACCATCATTTATGTGCCAATCTTCTAATTGATTTGCCTAAAAAAATCCTGACCATTCCAAGTTTTAATTGCTACTCTGAGCTAAATGAAACCTAATTTATTTTCAAGCATCTTTCCTGACATCTTAAAAAGTCCAACCAAACAAAACCTGAAGACCCTTAAGCAAATGGGACAGGCTGACAGATCTATTTTCTATTTTAATCTTCCCAACCTCTTGCTTCTTGTGCAGCTCCAGCATGGAGCAGGAAGGATGGCTGTCCCTTGCCAGCTGGAGAAGGGTGCTGTGCATGGAAAGGACAACTCCATCCACAACAAAAATAAAGAGAAATAACCAAACAAACTAAACCATAGTACAAAAAAACCCAAACAAACAAAAAAACCCACCAAAAACCAGCTCAGTGTCATTCCCCAGAACAAGCACAGACTTGGTCAGAGAGAGGAAGGAGAGTTTTCTTACCCCCCATTCGTGACCCACAGATGTTTGCAGAGGAGGTGCTGGCCAGAGCTCAGCCTTGGTGCAGCTCAGGCTGGGATTGGCACTGTGAGACCCTCCTTGCACACCCCAATTAGGGAGCTTCAGAGCATCACTTTCCCATCTTCCTTTTCCAACAAAGGCCAGCTGGACCTAACCTTTTTTTTTTCTTCCTTTTTTTTTCTCTTATCACAAATAAAGCACCAGAAAAATAGGAAAATATGGTGGAAAACAATTCCTTCTAGCTCAGTTTTTCTTTTTGTCTCTGTTTCCAGCTCCTCATTTTTCTGGTGATGCAGGCCCCTAGGACCACCCTGACATCCACCTTCCATCAGTTTCTATAAGCAGCTCCCATTTCTGCTGCAGAGGTAAGACACAGCCCCACACTGGGGAGGGAGCATCCTGCCAACAGGAGCTCAGTGCTAATTACCATGCAGTGCAAACTAAACACTAAACCTCCAGAAAAAAAAAAAAAAAAAAAGGCATTATTATCTGTATGCATACTAAAGGCAACACATTTCATCCAAACTTCCCAAAATGCCAACATGCCAATCAATAGCACAGTTTCTGTTCTATAAATAGGGAAACGGAGCCAGGCAACCCACGGTTCAGCACAGAGGTGTGCTTTCTTATAGGCTGCAGCCCCACTCATACTATGGGTTACTGCATGGGGTGGTACCTGCAGGCCAGCCCCATCAGAAGCATCTTCTGAGTTACCCAAAAGTATTTTACTGGACCAAATAAAAATGAGGATATTGCTTCTGAACACCCCCTCTAGGTACACACTGTGAGAGGGGCTGTGGAACTTCAATGCCTCGTATTCTCCCCTCGTGCAAAACGATTCCCAGCTTGCTCAAGAGCTTTTAGAGAACAATAATTGGTAGCATAGGCTTGGAAAAATGCAAATATACCAGAGCTGATGGGGGTGGGGGGGGTGGAGAAAAGAAAAAGCCCCCAGGAGTGTGGAGGTGGCAGTGTTATAATCTCAGGCTGTCATCGGTTTAACATCATTAAACAACTCCTTAAAATAGCAGCCGTAATTATTCCTATATGGAGCTCAATCTGGAGAGCTTTAAGCACTTTCCCTCCTCTCTTGCTTCTCTCAGCTTTCCTGCTCCCAAACTGGTGGCTTGGGCCCTGGGTCCATGGCAGAGGACGAGGGACCTGCCTGTCCAGCAGCGTGGCCATGCCCTGAGGAGGACTGAGCATCAGCCCTAACCCAGTTTCACCAGGCTCAGCTCTGTTGACATTAATGTAGTTTTCATTGCATTTTTAATTGTAAAAACGTATTTACATGAATAAAATACAGCTCAGTTGGGGATATGTCCTACTTTTTATGGGAAGATGAAACAAGCGTACGTTTATATTTTTATTTCATTTATTTCAGCTGTTCTAAGTCAGACAGAGCTGCTGAAGCAGATCAATAGGAAATCCACAACTGCCAGGATACTGTTTTTTTTCTGTAAATAATTACATTCTGATTGAAATGACAGGGAGTTGCTACATTTCCATGATGAAGCCTTTAACCTTCAGATCAGTAGAGCAGTTTTGACAGTACATAATTTATATGGAAATAAATAATTTGATGGGGATTTTATATGTACTTGTTCTGCACTGCTAGAGAGACCTTCTCTGTTTATCTAAATTATGAATAATAATGCTAAATAATATATAATCCTATTGTCCTGGGCAAACATGGGTCGTTCTGAAGTTTAAGCCCAGCAGGAACTGGGGGTGCTCTCTCAAGAAACAGACCTTGTAATTCCTGCTAAAATAAGCCACAATTTTCTTTTCAAGAGTAAATAAGGGTTTTCACTCAGATATTTGAACTCATATAGCACTGAAGCAAGACAGCTTTAAAAGCCATATTATTTCAATGTAAGATGTTGGGTGGGCACTACAAGGCCTCAGCAAGGATGCCTCACTTATCCCCTCACTTCAGCAGCCTCTGCTGAGCCCAGCTGGAGACAGATTAAACCAGCATTAAGGCCCACGCAACACTCAGTTACGCTAAACCTAAACACCAGAGATTTACTCATTAAATATGAAGAAGTGAGCAGGATCTGACCCGTGCCAACACGATGGCACGCTGAGACTGGAGATGCTGCTGCTCCTTGCTCGTCTACTTGTCACCGATAGAGTCCCCAGCTTTCAAAACCTCCCATTTCCCCATGGAGGTGAAATCACCGAGCTCACCTCCAGAGCAGCTGAGTGACATTTCAGTACTTATTCAAATTAGCTGTTATTAATTAAATAACACCTTTCAGCTTTCTCAGCAGATTTCCCCCCTGAAGTGGCAGCAGGAAGCTGGCGTGTGTCAAGATGCCAGGCAGATGTGAGAACCTCACGGTGACATTTTCATGACCATGCACCTCATTAGAGAGGTTATCACTATGGGGAAGTAAGAAATTTATGGTTGTGTCTCTACTACCTGCTCTTTTATGCCTTCCAGCTCCTCTATCACAGAAGACCACTACCAGGTGCTTTTAGACATGGCCACGCAAACAGCACTTGCTCAGCAGAACTTTGCCTTCATTTTGGCTCCAATATGGATCCTGCAGGAGTCCAAGGGATTTCAGCATGTGCCTACGCACTTTGTTGATTGGCAACAGAGAGCTGAATCTCAGGTCTGGGGATTTGTCTACAGGTCGATTTGAAGGTGCTTGATAGTAGCTGGGACTAATTGGGGTAACAGGGACTTTGTTCCCAAATGAGCGGTTTAAACAGAGGTCAAAGGCTCTGGCTCACGCAGCCCTTTGAGCAGCCTGAGCTGCATCAGCCTCAGCTTAAGGAGCTGCAAACCTGAAATGGCCCAAGTCATCAAACACCTTCTCCGCACCCCAATCTCACATGGCCTCTCAGAAAAATGAGTTCACACTGCCCTGACATTAAAGATTAAAAGCAGCTGTATCTCATCACAGCCAGAAGATTTATCTGGAGACGATGACAAAAATGATGGCTTCCTGGGGAATAACCTTGAATGCTGGTGCTGCATATTTTCAAGGTGTATTAATCACAATTTGTGTGTGAAGACTTCTCCTTTCACTGGAAATGCAGAGAAAGGTGAGGCCTGGTTATTTCTGAGATGGTTTGATTAAAAGTGCTGGACAGATCCTACAGAACACCTCAGTGTAAACTGCTCAGGGCTTGAAAACATCTAGCTACAGCCAATGTATTCCTCAACTGTATTCCTATTCCTTGGAATAGGAGTCTGGCAACACAGCAGAGCTGGGCTGACCTTCTGGTTGAAATATTGCTTTCCTGTGTTGCAAATTATACTAAAAAAAAAAAATCCTTCCCCTACAAAGTTTACTAGAAGACTGAATTGGCCATAGATTCAAAGATGAAGTGATGTGAAAACAAGAAGGACGTTGGCACTGTGATGCTACACATGGACCACAGCTGCTGCAATGAGGGGCACCAGGCTACAGGACTGAACGCTGACAGCGTCATCTCCTCTTCGTCCATCTCTTTTTTCCCCACCAGAAAGATTTGTGACACAAGCCAGTGTGACCAGCTGGATAAAGGCCTTTCCATGCATCACCTGTAGGGACACAGGGGCACAATACTCAGCACAGTAGAGCCTGTCACTGAAATCAATGTGACCCGGGTACATACTTTGCTAATCACACATTTTTCAGCCTGGAAAAGGGCCAGGTGATGGGCAGTCCCATTCCATCCAGAGCCATTTCCTTTCAAGGGTTGCATCTGGGGGATTGTTTGCAATTAAAGATAGGCAGGGTAACTGCTGCAGCCATCACCTACCCATTATAACCACTGCCTGCTGAGGTCACCTGAATCCAAAACCTCAGGTATATAAAACCTTACATGAAGATAAAGCAAAGAGGCAGCTCTTCCCTTTCTATAATCTACTGTATCCATGGGAACAAGCTGCAACTGGATATCTACACAACAGTGATAGACAGAAGCCCTGTGGTGCATGGAGAAAAGGTCAGCTGAGCACCCTGGCCATGGCAGGGCATATGGGGTGGTACCTGCCACGCTGGGGACACCCTGCTCCCTGACCCAGGAGTCACAGCTTTCATGGGTGCAGGACAGCTGTGGCACAGCCAATTTGCAGAAAGGAGAGTTAAAGAGCTGATGGGGATGTTGGGGATGGGTGAGCTGGTGGAGCAACCCAGCCTGTGCAGCAAGGGATGCTGCAGCAGGGTGAAGGACACCCCACCAGCAGACCCTAAAACCGGGTGAAAAAGCGAAGAGGAAAAATACTGTTATATCTAGTTAAGTTTTTGTGGTGGGGAAAAAAATGGGAGGAAATAAATAAATCTCATAAAGAAGGAAGAAGAAAATAAAAATCTCTCAGCTACTTCTCATTACTGGCAGAGTATTTACTTGAGTAGAATATTTTACCTGTTCATACAGCATCCCCACCACGAACACAGTGGTTCTGCACAGCTAACAAGCTATCAGCAGGGAGGAACAGGACTATTTAATTTCTTTGCACACCTTGAAGAGCCCATGGGGCTAACTGGCATTTGGGAAAATGAACACACAGCCCTGACAACGAGCATTAATAATGCAGCACAAGGACTTGCAAGCAGAGTATTGCACACTAGAACCCCTCAAACTGCATACGCTGTGCCAGAGTCAGCTCCTTGCCCCACCACAGTGATATGTGGCTGAAACCCACCCTAATAAAATACCTATAGGTCTTGTCTGCTCAAAGCTGCTGGAAGAGCCCAGGTCTTCTGTCCTGTGTTCAGAGGAGGCAACAGCAAAGTTCATCTGGGGCTTCCCCAGCTGTAAGGATTTGTTTTCCCCCTGCCCACCTGAGCAACAGCTCCATGCCCTCTTGCACAAGAGCAGGAGCAGGCTGCTCCAAAACACGTGCCCAGACTTCACCACAGCAGCAGCTTCGTCAGCAGCCAAAACAGCTCAACAGTGCTCTTGGTCTGCAGCCCTGCCAGGAGAGGGGTACCGCCTGGCAGGGGCTCTTGTCTCACCTGGGCCTTCCCAGCAGCTCTTTGTGTCCACTGCCAACATAGATGCAAGTGAAGCAACATCAGGGAGGATGTTTCAGCTACACCTATATATAGATTTATATATAGACATTTATTTTTTTTTTTCCACTGTGCAAAAAAGGGCTCTGGAGCCACAAGCTGTTCTAGCAGCAACTGAGAGAGAACGTGACCCAGCACACCCTTATTATTCCTGGCTACTTAATTACTGCTCATGATTGGTCTCTAATGAACCACTTGCATCCGTACCTCATGATTCAATAAGGGTTTTCAGGCCACTCCTAACTAATGGGCAAATAGAACCTGTTCCCACCTGGGGCCATGGGAATCACATAGTGTAAGGGTGCCATGAGGAAAGCTCGTCCTGGGAGCAGAAGTGGAGATGTTGGCAGAGAGGAGCTTTCCTGTCCTAGGAGATACAGGCCAAAATATGCCTCTCTGGGCTTACAGAAAGGGGGTTGATTTCAAACCCCCCAAACACACTGTGGGTGTGGCTCCCAGTTCTCTGAGAGGCTCTCAGAGTGCCCATCTTCCTGACCAGCCTCCCCCAAGCTGAGCTGCTGGGGGCTTGCTCACCTCCCACGTGCAGCTTCTTCAGTTCCCATCCATCCCTCCCAGTGCCATGAACCCCAGATGGCAGCCCGGCTGTGGGCTGCGTGTGTTTGCTGTGTGGGAGGCTGATGGCAGGGACAGAAAAAGCTTCAGCCCACTGCAGTCCTGAGCAGCACCAGGGAGCAGAGAAGTGCATGTGGGTCAGGCAGGTTTTTTTTCTTAATCTGTAATCCCAGTAATTTGCTCTAAAACTGTGGTTCAAGCAGACAGCCACATGCTCAGAAGATCTGACAGTAATTAGTCATTCACAGAAAACAAAAGATTCTTTTTTTCTTTTTTTTTTCTTTTTTTTTTTTTTTTAAGTGCAAACAACTTTCTACAAAGCATTGGATGAGCAATCACCTTCCTATGGGCCTCTGGGCAGCTGGACTCATCACATTGGTGAGGCAGGTGTTGAGTTTAAGGGTTCTTGTAGGGGTTAAACCTCTAATGTAATTATTTTGGTTTTAGTTTAAACTAAAATCTAGTTACTCTTCAAACTCTTATTGCAATCCAAGTGACAGACACAGAAAGGACCTCTCAGGGTGACTGAACTCCTCAGCTGGCCTCACCACCTTAGCTATGCTACGCTCGGTGCCTCAAAGGCTCTGCAGAAGTTTCTCCAGGGTCAGTGAAGGTGGGATACTGGCATTTAGAGGACCACAACCATCCATGCTGAGGGCTGCTGCCCTGCCAGGCACTGTTAGAAGGACAGCAATACCACCTGCTGGCATGACCACTGTTACCAGTGCTTTGAAACACCACAGTTTCCTGCCCCAAACCAGCATTTACTGAAGCAACAGTAAACACTTAGTTTGACAGCTTTTTCAGCAGTCCTGCACTTACAAATAGCTTCTGCTCACTGCATAAATGTGTGAACTCCTGGGCTCACAAATGCAACCACGTGATGACAATCTCTCCGATGAATTAAAATAATTACTTTTCTAATTTGCCCCTAGACTCTGCTAAACCTTTGGGGGCCTGGAGGAAGGCACAGCTTTTTCACAGCTTCTGCTTATGTAGGCAGACATTTTAATTTATAAAATGAAGAATTCTGCGTTGAATCAGTACAAAGGAAAATTCTACTCAGGGACAGGGACGTGTCATGATGCTGCACAGGGTTAACAGCACTCAGCAGCTCCCCAGCATGGGAGAATGTAGCCATGTGGGACAGCCCTTGCACCTCTGAGCATCAGCGGTAGTGGGGATCCTGAAGGTCTCCCTTTCAAGAAGGACCTAGAATATAAAGGATCTGTCAAGGGGAAGATGCAAAGGCAACTGTCTCTGAGCCCCCAGAAACCACAAACATCAAGCCCAGCACACCAGACCGGGTTCTGCAAATGCAAGATCATGACTGGTGAACTCCAGCCAGCACTTTCTTGGAGCCTAAATCATACCAAACAGAGATCTCAGTGGAAAACTAGTGGGGTGAACAGATGAGGACCAGCAAGTTTCATCACTGGATGGTGGGGCTGGGTTGTGCTTTAATGCTTGAACCTTCCCAGCAGCAAACCTATCACGTAGCACTTACAAACTGGGTTTTAAAATGAGAAAACAGATGCTTGAGGATAATACAAAAACTAAGGGTATACAACTGTGTCTGCAAAAAAATGCCCTGGTTTTAAAACTCAGCAAAGTAAGAGTCAGCGACACTGGATATGTTATTTGCTTATCTGAAGAGGAAATAATCCTGTTGAAGAGTTGTCTGGATATGTAAGTCCCCAGCGAGGTCCCATAGGATGGGTGTCAGAGTCGATGCAAATAGTGTTGCTGTGCCAGGACTTGGACCCTGCTTTGAAGTAGTTTATAAATAATGCATAATAAAGGAAAATTTAATGATAAATAATAAACAATAACAAATAGGTGCAGCATTCATTACATGGTATGCTACAAACGAGGTCAGGAGTGTGTATATTCTGTTTGTTTCAATGACAGTAAGACCAAACAAGCTCAAATATACCAAGAATCCATGGAGATTTTTGTTTTATGGAAAGGAAAATTTCAGAAAAGTTTAAAATCACAAGAACAGAAATGAAGTTTGGACAAAACTCTTTCTCCCATGCAGGGACAAGCTCACGGCTTGCACGGGAGCACGTGAGGGAGCACAGCCTTTTCCTTCCCTGCCCTTTGCTTTCAAGCAGAATGATGCCCTCACCCCGGCAGCTGTCCAAGACCAAAGTGCCAAAGCATCACAGGAAATTTTAAAACTGAAAACCTCAAAATAAGGTTCCTACACACACGCAAAAAGCAGCTAAAATACCATTTTCTTGCCAAAATGAAATATAAGCCAACTACTTTGCTACAGCAGACTAGTGCCACTAATCTCAGCTACATCACTTGGTGCCGGTTTGGGACGACACCTTTTCCTAAAATAACTTGCCCTTCTGGCCATGATTTCCCCTAAATCCTGTGCCTAATGTTTCCTGTGGGTAGGTTTTTGGTAGTTTTCAACTCAATGCTTCACTGAAATTCTCTCAGTCGCACTTCAGACCTCCAGTCTATGGGATGGTGGAGGGAATGCAGGTGCCTGAGCCACCCCAACAACCCGGACACCCCAGGAGTGTGGTGCCTCCAGCCTAACATGGGGTATTTAAGCAACAGTTTGCAAGTGGTCACAAAGAAAAAACAACCTTCTTGTGTGTAAGCCTGCTGAGGTATAGTTGAGAAAGATGGCTATTTCCCATTACAGGCTGGTTAAAAGTGATACCCAGCACTGAGGGATATCAATCAGTACATACTGAAATCAAGATTAAATTTATATTTTCCTAATGATGGCTATTTCTTGGAAATTGACACTTTTATGCCTGCTGGCACTTATGCCACTAAATCTATAATTATATGATCCAGCCAAATGCACAAACTTTTGCAGCCTACCTAAACCCAAAAATACACTTTTCTTTTTTTTTTTTTTTCCTTTTTTATTTTCTATTTTTTTACTTAGTTCTATTCTATTTTCTTTTTCCTGCTCTTGAGTCCAGCCCTGGATTTATCCCCCCGGCAGAACTGCTGTTTGCTCAGCAGGATGAGCTGACAGAGGAGGACTTCAGAGAGATTTTTAGTTATTCAGGGAAGAATTTAAAAAATAAATAAATAATAATAA